>BMAW01082423.1:1082650-1098185 GCA_019974015.1 Nephila pilipes
TTATATATATATGAGAGTTATATATAATGAGAGAGAGAGTATATAAAATATATATATATACTTAAGGCTACACCAGAGTATAAAGAAGCTACATAAGAAACAATTATACAAGCTAACAATAAATTGCCACCCTAGTAACTTAAATATCAAAAATAAGCCAATAATTAAAACCATAATCCTTAAAACTACATTACTGATAAAACAAATTTAAATATTATTATGATAGAAATGAAACCAAGAGCAAAATAATTTAAAAGAGAAAAGTTAAGAGATTAAACCAATAAGTAAAAATGAGAAAAATAATTTAACATGCCTGAGTCCCGCTTAGGATACACATACACATTCACTAGTAAAATAGCAATAATGTAACTGAACGAAGTAATAACTATATATATATATATATATATATATATATGTATAGTTATATATATATGTATAGTTATATATATATATATACGAGGCATGTTTTTTAAGTAAGTACCGTTTTGAAAATAAAAAAAGACGTGCAAAGATATCACAATAATTTTATTTTTACATGAAAGCCTGTACCTTAATCTACTTTTCTACATAATTTCCGTGAATATTGAGGCACTTGTCATAACGTGGCACCAGTTTTTGAATACCCTCCTCATAAAATTCTGCCGCCTGACTTGTTAAACACTGTATCACAAATGTTTTGACTTCGTTATCGTCTTGAAGACGCTGACCGCCCAGGTGTTTCTTCAAGTGCAGGAACAAATGGTAGTCGCTGGGCGCCAGATCAGGGCTGTATGGAGGATGATCTAGAGTTTCCCATTTAAAAGATTTGATGAGATCTTTGGTCCGATTAACCACATGTGGATGGGCATTGTCATGCAGCAAAACGATACCCTTACTCAACTTGACACGTCTTTTGTTCTGGATTGCACGACGCAGATTGTTCAATGTCTCACAATAAGACGTTGCATTGATTGTCTCATTACGAGGCAGAAACTCCACTAGCAATACTCCTTTTCTGTCCCAAAAAACTGCACATGATTTTCTGGGCAGAAATTGTTTGCTTAAACTTCACTCTTTTGGGTGATGATGAATGTCGCCATTCCATGGATTGTTGTTTCGATTCTGGTGTGACGTAGGCCACCCATGTTTCGTCACCAGTAACAATTTGGTCTAAAAAATCTTCACCTTCATTGCGGTACCGCTCAAGGAAAGTCAATGCACTGCCTAAACGTTGGGTTTTGTGCAAATCCGTCAACATTTTTGGAACCCAACGTGAACACAATTTCCGGTAATTCAAGTTCTTGGTCACAATGCGATACAAAACACTACGAGAACATTGAGGAAAGCAGTCGGATAATGATGAAATTGTAAAACGTCTGTTTTCTCTCACCTTTTCGTCCACTTTCTGCACCAAATCTTCATTAACGACCGAAGGACGCCCACTCCGTTCTTCATCATGCACATTTGTGCGGCCATCTTTAAATGCTCACACCCATTTCCTTACCATTCCATCACTCATAATGTTTTGTCCGTAAACTTCACAGATCTCACGATGAATATCGATCGGTTTTACGCCTTTAGCGTTAAGAAATCGTATAACAGCCCGTACTTCACAATCAGCGGGACTCACGATTGTCGGAGGCATCTTAAACACTCAGTAAACAACGTATACAATGAAGAATCAGACTGTAATGGCGTCAGTGCGTAGACAAGAGATGTAGGTAACCAGCGAGCATGCGCGGAACGCCTACCGGAGCACTGCGGCGGCAGAATCGCAAAATGGTACTTACTTAAAAAACATGCCTCGTATATATAGTTATATATATATGTATAGTTATATATATATATATATATATATATATATATATATATATATATGTATAGTTATATATATATATTGAAATATCTTTGTTAACTAGCTTACAAAATAACTCTTCTCGTGATGTTATAATATGAGTTTTTGTTTTCTATTGCTCATAACTTATAAATACTTACGAAAAAGAGGCGTATTCAAGATTACATATCATTATAATTGTTCATTAAAAATTATTTTATTAAAACAAATGTGAATGTAATAAAGATTCAAGGACATTAATTTTAACTGAAAATGAAAACGAGAGAACTTTTTCATTCGTAATTAAGGAGAATTCTATAAGAAAAAAAAAAATTCAATACTCGCTTTTAGTATTTTTAAAGAGGAAAAACTCTTCCACTCCTGTAAATCAATACGTAAGGCAGTATAATAAGAATGGTTTTCAGAGACAATATATTTTTTTCAATAAAAGATACCGCTTCAAAATTATAAGACATCAATGTTTGCAGTTATAAAAGGAAAATAAACGCACATATCTAGAAACTAGAAATGAAAAGAGGAAAGAAGCATAACAAACTGAATAATTACATAAATCGTTAAAATCTTTTAAAAAGCAATTTTTCTATGTACCCATTAAATTGAAAGACTCATACCATTTATTTCTTTAAAAAAAATTAGAGCTATCTTTTCTCATCTTTAGACCGATGCTTGAAAAAAATCCCGAAGAAATGCACAAAATGGCGACAAATTAAAGAATCGTAATATTAATGCGACAATTTTATGTACCGGAGTTTCTAGAACAAAAACACCTCCATTAGTTGTGCCATTAAGGAATTTGTTAATGGTATTTTGGACAAAGAACAGTCCCAATCAGATAATTTCTTAAGAACTAACGCCAGCAGTCAAAACTAATTAGTCTTACGAACTCTTTAAAATATGAAAACACATCATTCCGACTGAAGACACATCAATTACGTCTTATTTTTACTGTTACCTGTCCATTAGGATGATCTTTTGTTGCAAACAAAGAACTGATATGAACAGCGATGTCGAATGGCGAAGCGGAAAATTAGCAAGACAAGCTGAAAGAAGCTTCGAAAACTTATAAACAGATATGTCTTTTCAAACAGAGGTTAAAGATGTTTGATGTGACTGGATAAAACTTTTATAACGGTACTTATTATGTTTTTAACTCAATGTTCTTAAAAGTTAATTTAATTTTTGAGTTTCGGCTTGATCTTTTTACCAATGCCATTGTATTTTTTTCCCCTCATTTTTTGATGTAAAATTTTATTGAACTTTCTGAATAGTCCTTAGACGGAAAGTTGATAAAAAGTATTTCTAATCGTTTTTACTTAAGGCATATATAGAACTCTGAAATTAAGGTAAATAACTCTTTTTAGACTTGTTTGTAAAAGTATTTATCATGAAATATAAAATAAAAATTAAAGTAAACTACAAAAGCTGTTTAAATTCAAAAATATAGGTTAAAAATTAGGTTATACACAAAGATATGTATAACCTAAAATTGAGCACTATATGTTACTCTATGCATATAAGCATCGTTCAAATTAATATCGACCCAGCGGTGGTCAATGATTGTCAGGCTTCACGATTGGGGAGGATCTTCACTTTAGGTACTGATTTCATCAAAAATTGTCGGAAAGAATAATGAGAATTGCGTAGTCTTTCAGTAGAATCTCAGAATTTAATAAGACAGAAGGGCATCAGGTATTATCCTTGTTATCTGTCAGTGGTTCGCAATTATGAAGTCTATTAGTAACATATCACATGTGTAGTCCTAAAGTATTACCGTAAAGACATCCTATTACTCGTCTCGTGTGTCCTCTTAAAATTTATCTCGATATCTAAATTTTATCATAAGTTCAAGCACAAATCAATTAATAAATATAGTCATTTACATCCAAAATCTCTTTATATACTCCTCCAATAAAAAAGAATACTCTCCACAATTAAGTCCCTTTCCTAGAGTACTAATAATTTCTATAATCTATCAAATAATGCTCTTACCGGAATAACCTACGAGTATCGCCTGCAATTGCTCCATCAGCGTTGAGTCCCAATATCACCAGATCTGATATACACGCCAGAATACTACCACGCACATTACGCTAACATTTTACTTATTACCATAACCTTAATTATTTCAAATAAATTCTCTGTCACTTTCATACGACTTGATTATATCCATTCACTCCCTTCGGGAATTTAATTAATTTGCATAACGTTCCATTTGATGAGAAGAAGCTCGGAACTTAAATTTGAAATCAGACAGAAACCTCAGATGTTAGTTGAAGGGAACTAAATCGCTCTTCTATTTCCACTAACCACTCTTCTTTGAAATATTGAATTCATTGAATTCATTGCAAGTATGAACTTTGAGTGGTTTGCAACACTTTTTTTTAAAAATAAACGTTGCTCTGGAATACAACGATTGTATATATATATATATATATATATATATATATATATATATATACAATCTGCAAAAATATATTGGTTGTTTTGAACTGTGTTATTTTTGTCATTTTTCTTTTTCAGTTCTCATAAAGTGTATGTCTCAGGAGCACTTTTGAAATTGCTTATTTCTTCCATTTTGACAGTTAAGATTAAGAACTGCGCATAGAATAACGGGTTAAATGCTTCACAGTCCCTTTTTCAACCTTTTATTAAACCAACTGGATATTAAACACCCTTTATTTGAACTGTATATTATTCCTTTAAATTTGTTCTTATATTATTCCTATATTATTCCTTGGTATTCTTAAAAACTGTATATTATTCCTTTATGTTTTAGCTAATACACATAGCAGAAAAGAATACACGTAAACGTTAGGAAGAAATAATTGTTGCTTTTTTTATAATTGTTGGGTCATGGACATTAAGAATAACTCAAGATGAACTCTGTATTGATTGCGTTATGAGTGTAATTTTGAAAAAAAGTTGTCAAAGTAGTCACGATATAAGTATAGCAATAAAAATGTTTTATTATTCAATATCTGTTAAATGGTTTTATTAACAAATCTGTTGTCAAAATATCTGTTTTAAAGAATTTCTAACATCAGTAGTGTTCTCAATCAATGCACAAATTTTAATTTGAATAAAGGCGAAACGTTCGCAATAGTTTTATGCACTTTCATTTATAACATTTCGTAATAATTTCCTTTTCCAAGTCTAGATAACACTTTTTAAAATTTCTGTTTAGACCAGAGTTCTTTTATTAAACTTTGTTAACTAGGGATGCGTTAAGAGTTTGAAATTCCTGTTCATCATTCACATTCTCATTATATATATAAGAATGGATAATTAGTCTTTTCTATAAGATAACAGGCAACTGGTGATATTTGGGCAGTTTTGAGGGTATAGTTTTACAATATTCTAGTCAATTCATATATATTCGGAAGTTATTACAGATAGTAATAACTCTCTCCCGAGTATATATGAATTGATGGATCTATTTTCATGAAAGAGTTTTAATTACCAAAAGCGTTTAGATTCGACGCATGGAATATATTTATGCGTTATATAATAATTTTGAAAAAATCTTAAGTCCTTATACTATAATTGACATATAGACTTAGATTTTTTTTCAACTTTTAAACATATATGCATAAAAGCATATATTCTGTAAAAGACATTTGTAAATCTTGTTTCTTATTACACGATTTAAATATCTATTAAATGAAACTTATTCGCTTTTATTTTGTGCCAAAAAAAGCTTCAGTTAAAATTCTTTGAAATATTTTAGTTGAAAGACTTCATCTTATTGAAAGAAAATTTAATATTACTCAGATACGAATATGTTTGTTCAGACATAAGGAATTTTGAAGTAGATCTATCAGTTTCACAGTGTCTAAGAAAGGTGTGAAAGGAAGAGACAATAAGAAAGTAAGTCACTGTATAAAACGTGAAGAACCTGAATAATGATAGGCAGTAAAGCTTCTATTTGGTACGTCTGAGAGATCATTAAAATTTTCTTTAATACGATGTAAGATGAAAAGAAAAAAAAAAAAATCTTACAAAAGCAAATTTTTCCTATTTCCCCGTAAATTTCTGTTCAAAATAGATTATTTTCATGCTTTCAGGTAATAAGTTGACGACTAGATGCTGCACTTAAATATCTATTGTAAGTGCAATATTTAAAAGAAAGGTTATTTTAAAGGTTTTATATTTGTGTTTTATTTTGTATCCTAATAATATATTTTATTTATTTTTTGCTTTTAATTCGTAAGGTGAAATATGTGTAGATACCAATAATTTCCCTGAAGAATATATATATTTCAGAGTTTTTTTTAAAGATAATGCTATCGAAAACATTATGCAGCTCTTTAAAATGCTTTAGCGATATTTTTTCAAAATTCAGATAGACTTTTTGTCGTTATATCTTCCTTTTTTCTATCCTTGCTGTATCTACAGAATTTTGTGTAAATCACACGTTTTTCATAAATTAACGAATGTGCATAGCAGTTGGGCCAGTTATGGTCTCTTAATCAATAAACATCATACGATTTTGATTCAACTAGCTTGATGTATGTGAATCAAAGATGAAAATAGATTTCTAATTTCGTCATAATTAACTTATGGAATAAGAAAATATTTTTGTTTGAAGTCGTTTGTTAAAAAGATATCTATCTGATACTGTTTATTTATTCTTCTTCCAAATAATTCAATTATAGACAAAAATGGTAATTTTGTAAATTTATCTGCATATTAACACTTTTTTTGCTTTTAAATACAATAGTTTCATTGTTGTGTAAAATGTTAGAAAAAATTAAAGTTTCCCAAAATATTGTACTTTAAAGGAAATGTAATCAAAATAGCATATGAAAATTATAAATTTTACTTTTATTTTCCAATAATGACAGAATGAGGACTATAGTAATCTAGTAGCTGTGGTCAAGAGTTCGAAAAATAATTTCTCCATAGTGGGTCTCAAATTACTTTCAAATTACTTATCTGTTATAGTTAGGATAGCGAAATACTTGTTAAAGTGTCCTTTATATCTCTTGACTTTCGTTAAAAGCTACGAGGTCCGTTGTCAATATTTCGCAAGAGAGGTCCCCTTTTCTAAGAAATAAAGAAAATAGTAATCAGGTAAAAATAGTAATAGTAACTATATTTCATTATCAAAATGGTTGAAATAATTTATATTTTATTATGAAAAATAAATGATTATTTTTTTAGTAAAAATATTCTTATTTAATACTTTCGTAAGACACAGTTGTTTTCTTTTTTGTAATGGAGAAAGATTTCTAAAATCAAAGCAAGGAATTAATTAATCATGCTTAATATATTTTCATTTAAAAATACTCTTATTTATAAAAAATGTTACAAGAAATGAAAGGCGTTTTATAAATCGTATTCAGTACTTATTCATATGCTTTTATTTTTTCCTCTACTTTTAAAAATGTCATATTTTTTCGTAAATAAATTTTTTTAAGGAAAAAGGGAAAATCTCATTAGTATCATCCGTTTACAAAACTAAAAGCAATTAAAATCACATGCATCGATTGTGCTGAGTTAGGGAAGAGACATAAAGATTACTTAGACATAATTATCCAATAAGTTAGTTTTTTCTAAAATTTTTTTAACCCTGAAATATTCATTTCAAAATTTTTGACGGGTTTCTAATTCGACATCATTTATGAAAAGAACTGTTATCTCATCCACTCTGGACTGGAAAATGCCTTGGAAGGAATCAAAAGTTTTCAGCAATATTTCCGGCAGCTTATTTATTTATAAATATAAAATTCCTTTTTCGTATCATTCGTGAAAAATGGCTTCCATGATGAGATGATGACATAAAGAAGAAGGAAATGGGAGGGGAGGAGAACAGTGGGGAAATCAAATGAAGTTGAGGTGATTTTTGAGAACTCTTTCGTAACTTCAATTAGAAATCTTTTTCGATGTTTTTAGTTGGAAATAAAATAAGATTTTCTCCACGAAACGAAAACTTGAAAATAATTAATTAACTCGAGATTTAATTTCTTTGATAATTTCCTTCCGCAATTTTTTCCTTTTGTAAAGAGTTAATGCTTTTTTTTTTCTTGCTTTAGTTTCCGAATTTTTCGTGCTACAACTTTTCCTTTTTGATTTTAGAATGAAATCGTTGTATTAAAGAATCGAAAATAAGTTGCTATCCAAAATTGAATTAATTTATCTTAAATAAGTGTCTTATAACTGTTCTTCTTTATTAAGCAATTAGAAAATAAAGTTTCTAATTAAAATGCATTGGGGGATCGTTTCTTGTTATTCGCAAAAAACTTTTTTCGATAAATTTTAGTTTCACATAATCGAGTTTGGAATTTTTAAAAACTTTTTTGCTCTATGATTTTTAGTATGATAATAGAAGTTCAAATATTTTTTTTATTCTATCAGAATATTTTTAAAAGTAAGTAGGAATGTTTATAGTGTATAAAATATTCATATATTTCTTTAAAAGTTTTGTTGTCCATTATAATTTTTCTTAAGAGAAATAACACAATATATTGTTACATGAATAAAACCATATTTGAATTTCTTCACTAATATTTTATATTAATACGAATCAAGTTCTATTTTTGAAAGTGTAAGCTTTAGAACCTTATGAGTAGAAAAACTAATGAAGTCTAGCTCGCTTAATGGTAAAATTTGTTTCTCCAATCGAAAGCGTATTGTTTGTGGTGGAATAGAAACAAATCTTATATTTTATTTCACGTATAATTTCCAATTAGAATATGCTTTACTCTAATTTTAGTTACTGAAATATTTATTTTTTCTAAGAATCCTAAAGATAACTTTCTCTCCCCCTTCTTTTTGAGTCGAGCGTTGTTTTACGACTGCTGTAAACATCTTTTCAGATTGCTAAAAAAGAGGGAGAGGAATATGAATAGAAATAATTGAGTTAGCAGGACAATTCCTTCTGTCAAAGATCTAGGGTGAAGGTTTTTTTTAAAGAAGAAAAATATAATTTGTATTCAAGACGGACTTCGTATTTTGAACTTCGTTCAAAGGACGAGGACATCTCCAAGATTCCACATTATTCTTATATGACCTAAAGAGGCAGGTTTAGAAAGGTAATAAGCAGAGAAATTATCCTTTTTTAAGAGGCTTTAATCATCCCTTTTAAGGAATGAAAAGTGTAAAGCCTAAAGAGTGGGCCATACATATTTATTACATTTAAAGATTAATAAATATGATATGGAAAGAAAAACGATAAAATTTTGGAGGTTAGTACTTTTATAAATGAGGAAGCGTATTAATATCGTTTTAATCAACTAAATATCATTTTTAATATCATATCATGAGGAAATGTATCATATTAAAAATTCATTTATATTCGAATGAAAAGTATAATTTAACTATAATCTCTTTTTTATTGGTTTCTGTTAAATAAAAGATTATCGTAAATTTTACAGATTGTTATATTACAATAGCAATCGAAGTGTTTTATTTCCGGCTTTGATTGAAGTCTTTTAGCCATTATGAAACAAACTTCAATAAAACTATTTCTATTGAAAGAATTATTTAAGATTTTAATTCATCATTTTCGTGTTATTGATATCTATGATAAAAGTGATTAATTAGAGCTATTGTGTAGTGATATCTTAATTAACGATGACCTTACCTAACGACGTACTTGATAAACAGTGAATTGCTACAAGCAAAAATATGTCTTGGGTAGCATATGGGCTTTATTTTACGATGCGTCGTCAATTGTTTTACCTTATCTTACTGCCATCTAGCGGCTATCGACTGATTTAAGTGATCCTTATATTGATAGATTAATCAACGTAAAACTATTATTCGACAGGAAACGGAAAGAATCATTTATCATTATTATATTTGTGTGAAATCATGCTTTGATTACAACAGTTTGGGTTAACAACGATAATCCTGGAAAAGATGATTGTCATTAATCTAGGTACCACTGAATTTGATACGTCTCAACAAAGAGTTAGTCTCAATGTCTCTAAAAGGAGATCAAAAAGAAAATACTTTAAGGAAATAAAAAGAAAATACTTTAAGGGAATAAAAAAATATTTATATGTTTTTATAATTAATAATAAGTCGATAAACTGCAGTATAAACATGTGTTGAATATACATCACGTGGTCACAGTTTCCTAGTTGTCATGGTTGCGGAATTGCGGCTGTTGTTTTGTAGTTGAGGGTTCAAGCCCTGATCCTACAATCAGGGGGCTAATGCATGTTAAATCTGTCGAGGTCTCAAATCCTCAGTTTGATGTGGAAGTTTGTAGAGGGAGGTGCTAGCACAGATGTCGTTCTCGTTACTTGACCGAGACTCAAAAATACGAGATCCATCCAAATAGCCCTCGTATTGCTTCCAAGTGCGACCTTAATTAACAGTCGCGTGATTATCATGATACATGTAATAAAACAAGGATGTATAATTTAAATTTCTTAATTTTTTAAGCTTTGATTAAGCTTAGAAACTATTAAGTTTTCACTCAGGATTCATTTATATAAAATGACTAGGAAACTAAATAAAAAATATGTTCACAGCTTCTAAAAAATTCATTAGTTATGCATTTCAGTCAGGCGTAACTATAAATGAATATGATACCAAATCTGAAAATTAAATATGTTGAAATAATTTGTAATTAAAATGATATTAGTGATCAAAAGAGATCTTAATAATTTTCAATTTACTGAGAGACATTGAATTCTAACAAAAATTAGGTTGTATAGGCACAACAAACGCGCAAACTTCTTTAATGTAAAATTTATGCTTAATTGATATGTGAAATACTTTTTTGGTAATTCGAAAATTTCCGTGAATGACAGCAGAGTTTACTGAAGGAGTTATTTCTCCCTTTCTTAAGCGCAGAGACTTTAATTATTGAAGCTAGAAAAATGACATGAAAGTTCTTTTAATGGAAAAATCTGTTGGACTTTTATCCTTGGAACAGCAAACTATTTCCTGTGATAGTATCCGAATAAAGGCAAATAGGAGTATGAAAGATGGAAGCAAACATCTTATGCAATGATCTACATGGGAGTTGAACGGATGTAAACCCTTGTTGGGGATACGGACGATGGCAAACAAGTGTGAGAAATGCTGGAAACTAATTCTAAGTCAGCTTACAGATTCTTTCTAAAAAGTTTGATACATTATTTCTTCTGCAGCAAGTTTGATCCTAACAATAAAATTATTGGTATCTAAAAAAGAACCAACAAATAATGGAAACAGAATTCAAGATGCCTGAAACTTTGGTGTGTTTTCAACTAATGCGTTATATACTTATAGAATAGGATAATCTCCTGAAGTCTCTGTGTAGAATAAATGACGAAGAATTTCCAGTTGATGAAATTATGAAACAACTAATCACAGAATCTGGAGAAATCGAGTTCTAAATGATAGATTAAATCGAAGTTCAAGTATTTACAGAAGGTTATACTTAAAGAGTAAGGAAATTAGAAGAAAAGTGTCCTAATCAAAGGTATATAGAGAAAAGATCTTTTAGAAGTTTATCCAGGATTGACAATAATGTAAATAAATGGGCTGAGAAACCGAGTTTGTATCGTTCTATTTTTTGTAAAAAATGTTAAACAGAAAAATGGTCACTCTAAAAAGAGGAGCTTTGAAAAAAATATTCACAAGATAAATCTATCTGTAAAAAGAACTCAAAATTTAATATATTGATAGAGATATGGGATTTGCATCTTCAGTTGTAGAAGCAACGATCACAAGAGAAAGGCCAACACAGACTCATCAATACAGCAGCTATCTTGAACAACTGAAGCACTCACATAAATTTAGAGGAGTTAAACTTAATTAGAAAGATTTGTTTTTGAATTTCAAACCAATTTATTCACCTAAAGTATTATTTAGAGAAGCTGAAAGTCCAACTAAAGTTGCAGGTGTTGGTGATATCAGTTTTATCAGTTTAAATATTAAAAGTAAGATTAAAATAAATTTGAGAAATATATTTTATGTACCACACACATATAGATGAGACGTAACCTGATATGTGGTGTTCATAGATATTATTGAAAATTTTATTGAATGGGGCCGTGATAAAATAATTATATACAATTCACGTAATGAATATTTTTAAAATTTCTAATAGAAAAGATTGATTATATATTTTTATGTGTGTTTGTGGTTACCCAACTAAGTATCATGATAAATTTAAGAATGTTATTGATAAAGATATTGCTTTAGTTTCAAAAGTAAACTTATGACTCATTCGTCGAAGAATTTGTCATATAAATATTCTTTTAACGGAAAGCATGAGTAATTATAATTCAGTAAAAGGTATTGAAATTTAAGTAAATATAAAGGTGAAAATTGTAGTAGTTTTAAAATTGCTAAATATGTCAGATTGTCTTTAAAGAAAAATTTTAAGTATCATAATATTGCTGAATGGTGTTCTTTTAGAATATACGTATATTGAAATATGATCCAGTAAATTCAATAGAATGAAATATTTTCATTGATGATTATTGATAAAGAGTGGATGTATATGAAAAAAAAAGTAAAGGTGAAGTTATTTTGAAAGCTTTAAAAAGTCACTATCTAAAATAGAAAGGGAATTTAATTCTAATCCGTAAGAGTGTAGAATCGACAATGGTCTTGAATTTTGTCTTAAGGAATTTGAAAAAACTTCTTAAATAAATTAAGAATTGAAATTTAAAGAATTAGTTTTGATTTGCCTCAGCAGAACGGTATTGCAGAAAAATTCAAAGAAATTTTAGTGGATGGCGTAAGACCTGTGCTTCATGAAACGGTTGCAACCGAAATTGAGGTTTAAGATCTTTTCTTTTCTTTCGTACGAAGTAAAAAAAAGATGCAAAAATAACGAATGAACTTACTCCACTTTAAATATAGTCGGGTTTCTAGCTATTAGGAAGATATTTTAAATATTCGGATCTTTGCCCTATGTGTATATTTATAAGATAAATAGAAATAATCCTCAATCGAGCCAATCTCAGCATTTTGCTAGGTTACGTGTTACGATTACCGGATATTCACCCCTAAAGAAAAAATATTGAAATTATTCTAGTGTATATCAGTGAAATTAAAAATGGAAAGAGTGGACTTATTAAAAAAAATTAGTTCTAAGAGAATGTAAAATTTAACTTTTAAATTCTGAAAATGAATTTTAAAAAATAAAAAATGATTCAGTCAAAAGAAATGTATAAAATGAGCCCTGTAAATATTGCAAATTGTTAGATAAAATAATATACTACAACTAGAGGTGAGCTAATTGAGAGATGTGTATAATTATCTTCCCTCTAGTAAGAATACATTTAGGTCTTTAAACGACATTAAAGAATATTGTGTGAATAAAGCTTTATCTGGACAGGAAAAATGTTCTTTTAAAGTAAACACTAAACGTTTCGCTACTAGAAAAAGATCAAATTTAAGTTAGAGTAGTAAAGAAAGTCTTAAATCAGAAAAAAGTTTGTGGAATTTTATAATTCTCTGGAATACCTAGAGCTTTTGAGCAGACATAAATAAATGGGAAAATAAGCAGAAATAAAGAAAACGAGATATTTCCCTGAGGGAGAAGTAGAATTGATAGAAAATAGCAAGGTTTGAGAATTAGTAGATCCATCTACGAATAAAATAATAATGGGTTATTTATAATAGGTTTATATTATTAAAACAAATGATGAGGAATTGAAACCAAAGATATATAAAACTAGATTAGATGCATTGGGGTTTAAGCAAAACGCTGGAATTGATTATGGAGAAACATTTCTTCTGGTCGTAAATTTTGCGAATGTTAAATTACTGTTCATTTTATTGGTGTCACTGCTGTTAAGATAACATCCTGTTCTAGTTGACGAAAATTCAGCACACACACAGGATGTTAAAGGAATCATTTTATCTTTGGAAACTAGCAAGATACAGGTGTATTATTAAAGGATAAGAAACTAAAATGTATTAGTTACACAAAGTATTCTTCAATTTTTTTATATCTGTGTAACTAGTATTGAAACTATGTATAAAATAATGTAGTCAAAAATTTCTCTTATGGTCAAAATGTGTGGAAGGAAAATATTATTTTAGCAATTTATATATTCTGGTGTCATTGCAATATTTGGTATTTAGAAAAACTGTAATAGATATAAATGAAGCTACATCTTTAATTCCAAGCAAATTTAATTTAACCAAACTAGTTCTGGAAAAATATTTGTTAGGAATAAAGTATAAGATGAGTGTCATTTTTTTTATTTATGTACAAAATCTTATATAGAGAAGCTGAAGTCAACAGTTACAGAGCTTGGGAAGCTGATCTTCCGATTAAGTGAGGTAATAGACTTCTAGACTAAGTTGGGAAAAAAAAGTATTATGGAAAATAAATTAATGAAAATTTTCTGTGCAAATCTTCTATTGGTTGCCTATCCTGTTTAGATAAAAGATAAAGACACAGATTTTCTTCAAATTTAATGTGTAAACATTTACACATTCGAACGTAGAAAAATTGCAGTTGATATTACGAATTATGTATCCAAAACTAAAAATTAATAGATTATCTTTCACATGTCATGAATTCATATTTAATTTGTTATACGGATGATAATTAGGGCTACAGCTTATCAAATCGTCATTCTGCTTGCTAATAATTTAAAAAATTCAGAGATGCAGTTTTTGGCTGGCTTTTTTCATATTAAAGTATTACCTAAAATATATTGTGACAACCAAGCTGTACTTAATTTTTCTAAAATTAACTAAAATACAGACTTTAGATACAAGCTTATGAGAAAATTACTATTGGAAAATTAGATAAATTTGTGTTATGTAGAACCAAAGAAAATATGTACAATTCTTAACAAAACCCTCATTGCCGAATAAATTTAAATTCATTGTTAAACTTGCATTTACTACTTCATAGTTTAACTCATACGACCAAAGGTCCGTGACATTAGGGAGAAAACATCTGATTTTCAGAGCGCCAACATTTGATTTTGAGTTGGCCAAACAGACACTCGGGTCTATGGATTCAAACTATTTTTGTTTGCAATGTTGGTGTGTAAGTATATTTTTCCCTTCTTTGTTTCGTATCTAGCTGATTTTTTTTATTTTATTTTAGAATTGTTATCGACAGTAAAGGCTTTTGGTTTTTTAAATAGCCCAGTCTTACTTTCAGAGACTGTATTCTGACAACATACACAGATATATATATATATATATATATATATATATATATATATATATATATATCTTGATATGCAAACTGTTTTTCTCACTTTCTTTCATTTTTTCTTAAACTTTATTTTAATACCGAAATAAATTTACTGACCAACTTCTACGCGGTTTTAAATAGCAACTGTTACGTTCGCTTTGCAAAATCAGACATCTGAGCTAGCATTACGAGCCTCTAATAGTTGTTTTAGCATCAGAATTTGGGGGTTCCACGACTCAACATGTAAACGCTGATGCATTTATTGTTTGATCTCTTACTCTTACACTTCACATTTTTTTTCACTTTACGTTTTGCCATGTAACGTGTACTTTCTTTCGCTTTGCTTCTCATTAGCTTGTTCGTTTTACTATACTTGTGAATCTTACCTTCGATGTATTGCTTATGTGTGCTAAACAATGTGTAACAAAACGAAATCGACGTAAATAAAGTTTGAAAATGCAAAGAAATAGAGATTGTTACTTCTATTAAAATATATCGCTCACATTCTCTCTCTCTCTCTCTCTCTCTCTCTCTCTCTCTCTCTCACACACACACACACACACACACACACACACACACACACA
>BMAW01082423.1:1098585-1157198 GCA_019974015.1 Nephila pilipes
ACACACACACACACACACACACACACGAGAGTGATTCAAAAAGTACCCTTATGTAGAAAATGGCAATGGGGTAACTTTCTTTAGTATTGTCCAGTGACCATTTACCCTTTCGCAAAGAGGTCTATAAATATAACACTTTTCGTATCGCATAAAAGTGTTGTTACTTTTCAAGCCAATTAGGCTATCTTCACCTTTTTTTTTCCAACTCCTTAGAAAGCGTCAAATTTGTTTTTGACGGACTAGAATTTCTCAGCTCCTTAGTTTCCGGTTTAAAACGGGGCATTTAAGTCTATGGAAGGTGAAAGTTCGATGTAAAATTACAAAACAATTGGTCAACTCAGCGTCAAAGTTAACTAATAAATATATGTCAAATTTGTTTGGCGCTATTTACCAAGAGACTACGCAAAATGGTAACCTCAACTTACTTTAGATACGTCATCTGTTTTCAAAAATAGGTACTTTTCTAGGATTACAGAAATCATTCAAAAATAGTTGAGATTGAGTTAGAAATAATTTTATTAGTGCAAATCAATACCAACGTAAATATGTACATAATATTATACAAGCATAACATTTTTTTACGTAGTTAGATATATAAAAAATTTAAAATAAAATATAAATACATAGATAAAACTCCAATAAATTCTAAGAGTTAAATGATAGAATTAAGCAATTAATATACTTACTATTATTTAATGTTTAATGATTTTCTAAGGATGAAATTTCATAACTTCTTTAAATATCAAAATGCATAATTATATGTTAGCATTTTTCCAGAGTAGAAATAATCATTGCGTTTCATTTTAAATATACGCATATACGGGTTTAATAAATATTTTTAGATATTTAATGCACAGGAATTTAAAAACTATTTGTAAAAGTCACTTAACCAAACAGTTTTCTTCCTGAATTAAGTTAATTTGATTGCCATTAAAATGATTTCATTCAAATTAGCTTAATTATAGGAAAAGTAATTAATCTTTCAACATGGCTATCGGTTTTAATTACAGAAATGGAAAAATGCATATTGCGAAAGTAATTATAATGAATATGTTGAAAATTTATATATTAAATAATATTTGGATTAATTGGTTAGTAAAAGTGCTGAGAAATTTATTTAAATTTTCACTCAAATACACAAGTTTTAAGATATATTTTTCTTTTTATTAAAAGTACTGCCGAGTTTCATGATCAATTTATTATACCTTTATAAATCATAGTTTTTAAAAATTATACTCTTAAATCTTTCAGAATTCACCAAATTGTTTTGGTAAGAATTAAATTTTTTTTTGAAGGAATAAGTAAATTTTTAAGAAATGGGAAGAATAAACCTCTATGATAAATTAATTTCTCTTTTCAAGCAATTTAGAAAATAAAAGAAGAAAAATTCGTAGTAGCGTATATTAAACAGATGTTGTGAGGACAACTGTGATGCCTTAATCCTTAACCAATCTATTAATTTATAATATGAAATAAAAAAAAATTATGGAAATAGAAAATACATAAAAAGTTTATTCAATAATAATTGTAACAAAAAAGTTCAATCTAAAAACGCACAATATTTTCTACAATGCTAAAACTCTAAAGTTTTCTTAAAAAAGCAATTTGTGTGTTAATAATACGCAGATGTATTTTAATGAAATCAAATAATAAAAATATTTTTAAATTAGCTAGTTTATATAAAAGAGCTATTCATTACATAAAGAAGCAGATATATACTATTGAAAAAATATCGAGTCTTGTGAAGTGTTATATATATATATATATATATTTGTGTGTGTGTTATCCACGTCTATAACATACATAGAAAGACTTTGAACACCATTTCGTATTTAATATATCTATATTTACAGTGTGGTTATCGTTATTTTCACTTTCTAACTACAAATACTCGTTTTTTAAACATAAATTCGCTTGAAAATCATTAGTAATTTTTAATCCGATTCTACGCAAACGATTTGAGTAAATCGCCAGCTTCTTTCAACGTTATTATTATTATTTGTTTTATTTTTGAAAGCTTTCTTTTTGGTAAAATTATTAATGGCAACAATAAAAATCGTCTGCATGAACTAATTTTTTGATTTTAATGAATTTCTAAGTGTATTTGGACATAATTCCAACTTTTGTTGTTTCACTTGAGATACAGGACAGTTACTTCTGGTTTCAGCTAGACGGAGCCACTAAACACGCGTCAAACCTAACAATGAAAGGGAAAAAGTAATTCTTTGACGACCTTTTAATTTCAAAAGACTTCTAGCCACCAAGGGCACCAGAACATATCCCGTTAGTATTTTTTGTAGAGTTTTCTCAGAAATAGGGTTTTCAAGAGAAGTTCTGCAAACATCGATGAATTAAAACAAATCATAACTGAAGAAATACCATCAATAATACCAACAATGTTGCAAAAGTATGTCATAAAACTTTGTTTGACATGTTCATTCAAAATAGTGGCGAACATTTTCAACATTTGTTGTTAGGAATGATAATATAAAAAAAAAAGTAAATTATGCTTTTTGAAAATAAAATTATCAAATTATTAAGTAACATCCTGAGCTTCCATTTTTCTGTTTCATTTCACAAATAAAGTTGTAACAGTCCAACAGTGTTGAAAACTATCTCCCACCCTTAAACAAGGTCAAACAACTGTACTTCAATGCAAGAATAGTAGCCACATCCGTTAGATTTAATGGTAATAAGAAATACCAGCAGGTACTCTTTTAAATTGATCCTCTATTGTATATATATATATATATATATATATATATATATACACATAAAGGGTTGCTTAAGATAAATCATCCGATTTTTCAAAATTCCATATTTTCATATGTAAACTACACAGAATAAGTAATTCATAAATGCAAAGTGAATATATGGACAGTCTTTTTACATGTGTTTGATAAAACTTCCTTTAGTTACACGTATATTGTCAAGACGATATGTAAATTCATTATCATTTACGTTTAAAGTGTCAATCTAGCCTCCAGCATGTAGAGACAAAAGTTCAATCAATGTTCGTTATCATTAGATGGCAATATGTGGTTGCATAGATTGCATAACAGGATTTTTGATTTAACACTCGCTAAACATTAGGCTGAGGAATGCCCATTTCTTGACTGACGCTAATAGAATAAAACTGGGCTTCGTAAGAAAAGTATATCACTCCTTCAACATTTTCTAAGGCTGTTCCTGATCGTCCTCTATTTTTCCCTTTACAAAGATATCTACAGATCTCAAACTTATGCTAATATTTTTGAATACTCTGAGCAGTAGGTGGATTATTTTGGTATTTTTTTTTAAATCACTCTTATATATATATATATATATATATATATATATATATATATATATATATCGTTTCTTGAAAGCAATTATTTGTGCAAAAAAGTCGTATTTAATTTATTTGAAAAAATAACTGAAGAATGTGTTGATCAGCTAAAAACATATATCCTTAGAAAAGAATGACATTCATTACATTTAAATAAAATTTAAAAAAAAAGGTAAACTCAATGAGTATCAATCTATTAAACAATTGTTTCCATGTAGGCTAGTTAGATGGAGCATTACTGCTGGAAAAATAATATGTAATAGAGAAGTACATTGTAGTAAACAACTTATACGGAAATATAATACTTCTGTGTATGAGAAGATCAAGTCAGTTATCGAAAAAATGTTACGTTATCAATTTTAAGTAAGAATAAATTATTTGAATTTCAACGCTAGTGTTGCTCGTGATTTATCATATTAGAACAGCAAAAACTTTTGATTTATCAAAGCCAAATCGCATTTAAAAAGCGTTGACTTTTTTTAAAATTTTTTATTGGATTTTTATTATTTTAAAGGTTTCATACCAACTTTGTTTTCCTTCACTTTGTTATTATTGTTATTAATTTTTAATAAAATTCACCATGTAATTCACTTTAAATCTTATTTCAAGCTCTGTTCTCCCATTACAATCCGAAGCAATGTCTTTTATTTGAAATAAAAATAGCAGAACGACATAAAATACTGAATCAAACAACACAATGAAAATAGCAGAAATAATTGAAAAATTGCGAGTGTTACCAACACATTGTTAACGTCTGTCTTTGACAAATCGTTTCCTTTTGGTCGAAGTAAATAAATGATAAAAAATGGAGAAAAACAACTTAAAGAAAGGAAGGAAAGAAAAAATAGCAATGGTAAGCATTTGAAATAATGAATCTGCTTCAAGCAGCTGCGTAAATCTGTCTTTTTTTTTAATACATTCTCCAGAAGCTCTCCAAAAGGTCTATAAGTAAAAATAAATAAAGATATATGCTTTTTTATTATTCTAAAATAATAATATGAATATTGATATTACTAATGTCTTTTTTCAAATAAAATTAACATTCTATACCGAATGTTTTGGTTTGAAATTTTGAGGATGTTATTTCCCCCTTCTTATTTGTTAATGAATATGGCAAAGAAATGAGTTCGTGTTGTTTTCCCCACTCTGCGTCCTCTTCTCGTTTTCTAAATAAAAATATTTATTTTAAATTGGATCTTTCAAACGTTTTTTAGATCTGAGGAGATTGTTTTGCTTAAAAATACTTTATAAATAAGAGGAGTTTTTTAAGAACCATTTCATCGACTTTTCACAAAACTCATAATTAATTTTATTTCAAGTGTATCTTGAAATAAAATTAAAACATTTGGACTTTTTGAGAACACGAATAAAAGATTATTTTAGCTGAGAGAATGTTCACGTCTTATATTTTTCTCAACAAATATTATATTAGTATAAATATTTGTTGTTTTCTTTAAAAAAAAATGAAAGAATTTGATTTAAATATTTTTTAAAAATTTCATTGCTTTTTTCCCCTGATATTCAGTTTCAGTTTTTAAAAGAAGTTTCAACAAATCACTTATAAATTTATCCGAAATAGTATACTTTAAATGTTTAAAAATAATAAATATATGTATTTGTTTTTCTTCTGCTTTGCATTATATTCTTCTGAGACATAATTACAATACCGAAAAATAAATGACACATAAGTATATCATAACACAATAATTATAAAATGTAAAAAAAAAATCTTACGATTTTTCTTCACAATATTTATGATGAGATATTTCAGCTTGATTTGCATAAATGTCCAACGTAGATCGGAAGCTCCCACATTTAAAGTTAATAGTATAATTTTGTTCAGGATCGAAATTTGTTTCTGGACTTTGATGATGAAAATTAGCAAGGAACATGACCATTCCTTCCATGGAATTAATATCATGGAACTTTTTGAATGGATGGAAATAATACATGGTTATTGAAAATGATTTATCAGATTTAAAAATTTCATATTTTAAAAAATAAGTGACACAGAATAATAAGCAATAAGTGAATGCAAAGAGTATAGAAATTTGTTTTGCAAGTGTTCGATATAACTTCATTTAGTTACACATCAATGGATTAGTTAGTTTTAATATCTACTCACTGGAAGCAAAACGATGGCTATTGGCAACAGACATTCAAATTTTGAGTCTCAGTCAACTGACCAGGACGACACCTGAGTTGTCCCCTCTTTCTCCTAACTTCCACTCCGCAACAATGGGAGGACATTGATTTTCGACAGATTTAACATGCATAAGCTTCGGCTACACGGTCGGTCTTTAGTGGCTTCACAGCTCGAGCCCCTGTCTCGTCGAAAAGTCCCCACAGCGAGTCCGCGACCATGACCAATAGGCTACCGTGGGCACTTAGTTATACGTATAATGTCGATTTGGTATGTAACTTCCTGGCAAACACGTTGTAGAGTGTCAGTGGCAATTAATTGTACAGCAGCATAAATTTGTGGGTATAGATGGAGTTAATGCTTTAACTTCTACAAAACTCAAAAGGAAGAAATCGCATATCAGGTGATTTAGGTGACCAGCTGTATAACATTATCCACATCGACCGATCCAACTGCGAGGTAGCACTGTAAAAAGCTTCTAAAAGAGCTCTCGTTAAATAGTGTCACGAAGAACCCACGAGAGCCATCTATAGTTCACAACAAAAAATTTAAATTTTCCTTTGTATTCATGTATTACTGAACATTTTGCATTGTTTATTTTTGAAAACCTGTAATTTTGAGAAATATCAAGTTTTGACAAATCATAGTATTATAAAACGTTTTGACCCTAAATAATGCCAAAAATTAAGAGGAACTGTAAGAGATAGTTCGAACACCTCAAGTAAAAAAAAATGTTGGACTCCAACAGTCTTACTCTTCTGAATCGTGTAAATTGGTATCCAGTTACTTTTTGGATTCCTGATTACATAAAAATTAAAATATTGCATTAAAGGATGAGGGAAAATTCGTAATTTTTTCATATAAGTTATTTTTATATCATTACATTGAGAAATGGAAGTGAAATATTTAAATTTTATTACATCTTTTTGAATATTCTGTTAATTTCTGGTTAGTTAAAAATTTTTAATATAGTCTCATACTTCATTCACACACGAGTACTTTCTATTTGTTAAGCAAAATTTAACTGAAAACAAATAACAAAATTGTGGAATATTAAATCAATTCTCAATGATGCTTAGAACAAATTATATAATTAGGATATTTTTAATCAGCATTCATACACGGCGAGTAAACATGATGAATAATGACAAAATTTTAATTAATAATTTTCCTCAAACCTTTGAATTTAAATATGTGTTTATTGTATAAAAGAGGCTTTATAATCTAATTATCTTAAAACTCTTAAATTTTATAAAAGGTCAAGATTGGTGTGAAACTAACTCGCTGGTCAATCACAATATTTTTGTTGCAACCATATTTATTTTTGTGTGGCTGAATTGATGTAGATCAGATTATCCTCATAACAATACCGTACTGTGATCTATATATAGCAGCATAATAAAGTATCTTGGTAAGATTGAATTATAAATTAGATACGCATGATAAGTATTATACAATAAATGTTCCTTTTTTTCGGCATTATGAACATAACGTTATTCTTATTGTAAAATTTAAGGTTTTTGTGCGGCAGAAAAGGAAAACTCAAATGATTAAAAAACAAGTAGGAAAAACTGTAAGAATTTTTAGTAATTTTAAACTGTTTTGCCCGTTTTCTGCTATTAGGATGGGGAAATAATAACAAATTTAAGGAGGGGGAATTTTTTGAAGATCACGTGATAAATATTAACCTTATTTTCTATACTATTTTTGGATATCATTTACATATAGTTTAAGACAGTTAAAAACAATAATTTATTCATTAAAAATATTTAATTATATTGTATAGGAGATAAGTTTTATATAATTACAACATAATGATATACTAGGAAATCACTACAACAGAAGGGAGAAGAAAATATTAAAAAGAAAAATTAATTCAAAGTCTAAATTTTTTATGAGATAACATTACAGAGAAAATTACAGCTTATCGTTACATGCTTTATCAATTGGTATCCGAAATAACATTTACCATGTCAAAAATGTTTCTTTTTTAATTTTCTTTTTAAAAAATTTACAATTCTTAGTGTTTTATGGAACAAAGCAAAAATATCATTAAATGGAAGAGCTTTCTTAATTTTATTATCATCAATGATTTTTCATTCCGATTAATTTGTATTAAGTAATACAAAAACTATGAAATTTCAAAGTAATAAATATCTTTTGGTTTCAGTTATTCTAAAATATGAATATAGACTATATATAGAAAACGCATCAATTGAGATAACCAATAAGTATAAATAAATATTTACAAAAAAGGGATTCAACTTATATTCAATTTAAAAATTATTTTAAAATACATACTGAAAGGGAAAAAAAACCCCACACTAATTGACTTTTAAAAGCAAGGACTCTTAGTTTATGAATTTCGAAGTACATCATTAGTCTTATTAAATATTTCCATTGGAACTCCTTTTACATTTATTTTGGAAGTAAAAGAAAAATTCTTTAAGACCACATACCTTTTTAGTGTACATGTATAATCATAGATCACTCTTTTTTCAGTCCTTTGCATCAGAAAAGACCGCTTATGTGACAATTCCCATTAGTGTTACTTCATTTAGAAGGCACAAAACATTACTTTCGTACATAACACATGTGCTTTGCTTTTGAAGTTAGAAAAATTAATTCATTTGATATTTCTTTTTTCTTTCCAAGGAAGAAAGAAGAAAATTGTCTTTCCTTTCCACCAATGTGAAGTTTAATTAATTTCTAGAGTTCTCTAAGCATTCTTGAGATAAGAAATTGTTTTACATCTTTTCAAATTGGTTAAAAGAACAAGCATCTCTGAAATGTTAAAAAGTTCGCCATTTCTGCGTTCTTCTTTTCACTTAAAATGCTAGAGAAAATCGACAAAAAAAATATATATAATTCTAGACTACAGTATAAAATATTTATGCTGTTTTTTTATTCAGAAGATTTTTATTCAAAATTATTCACAAACAAGAACAAATAACTTTTTTTCTCTTTGATTTTGTATTGCTTTTTTTACAATGAATAAGTTAATAAATTTCTAAAGTTCTATCAGTAAGTAGATATTTTGCACTTTAATTTTACATATTTTTGTAATTTGATTAACAAACCGGATAGATTTAAAATTTAGATTTAAAGGAAATCACAGCCTCTTCGAAAAAATGTTGTTTGTAGAATTAATATTGATTGCTATCGAATGACAAATGAAACTTATAATTTAATATTTTAATTGTTTTCGGAACAGAAATATATGACACTTTTGAAACAAAATGAAAACTCATAAACCGATAAATAAAAGTTGTACATTTTACTCATTATCCTAACTATTATTGATACTATCCAATGTTTGGTATGGACTTGGATATCATTAATTAAGAAATTACTTTTATTCGAAAGAAGTTTAAATATTGGAGAAAATGCAGATTTACACTTAAGAAATTTTCATTTCATTACTTTATTGTGTCTAATATAATTATTTTAAAGATTTTAATAATCACATGAAAATTTAAATGTATCTATTAAATACAAATTTATTAGGAAATTCTAACTAATGATTTTAATTTTGCCATTTAATCTTAAGATTCCAGCAATGCATCTCTTAAGAAATCCTTCTAGTTTTAAATTTAGTTTGAATTTTTTTACAACATTTTAAAAATATGTTCCTTTCTTTACCTCTTATTAACGTTTTTGGTCAACTATTTCACTCATTTTTATTTGAGTTTTGCTTCATTTAATTTTCATTTCTAAATTCATATCTTAGTAAGTAAAATTCTAGTGCGTAAATTAGATTCAAATAGGGAATCTTAAAAACTTCTCACCTGTGAAACGGGAGGGTGGTTTTTAAATTTTACAGTAATATTTCTTAATACTGAATTTGCTTTAATCACAACAATTAACTCTACCCCATGAAAAAAAAATTTCTAATTGTAGACGGAGAGGGGAATGGATATGCATGTATACTTTTGGAATTTCCTGATAATTAAAAAGTAGGCATAGTTTCACATGAGTTGATAAAAAGTTTCTCAAAAATAACTCTTTGCATATATATATATATATATATATATATATATATATATATATATATTAGTTTCGTAACTTCAAAATGAAAGAGAAATGATATTTTAAATTTCGAAGGGAGTAAAGTAATTTTAAAAT
Organism: Nephila pilipes; assembly: GCA_019974015.1. Classification (NCBI taxonomy): domain Eukaryota; kingdom Metazoa; phylum Arthropoda; class Arachnida; order Araneae; family Nephilidae; genus Nephila; species Nephila pilipes. Next base: position 1,108,182 of record BMAW01082423.1, read on the forward strand.
TTTGACACTATTCTATGTTTTACCAACAGTTAATCATAAATTTCTTTTTTCTTGTACCTAAATGTGTTATGTCATGAGAATGTAATCCTTCTTTCTTCTTGAAAATGTCTCCATTTTTACGCACATTCACCATAACTAGGACTTTTTGTATGTAAGTGTTTAAACGTTTTAAAGTACTTCAAATGGAGAAAATTAAAGAAAGTTTCTGTAAAAATGATTCAGAAGTTTATTTAAAATAACTACAAGTACCAGAAAGTTTTGGAAGTATATAAAGGACTTTTTAAATTATTTGAAGTACAAAAAGTAATTCTGAGCAATAGCAAAATTTTCGATATATTTTCTCAGTTAATTTTTTATTTGCTGATCTGAGCTATGCAAATAGATACAGAAAGAAACATATTTCATAAACTTGTGTTATGATTATAATTTCTAAAAATGTCAACATTTATTTAGGTTATAAAAAAGGAAGAAAGAAAAAAAAAGAATATAGTTTCTGTTCGTATAAAATAATAATGAAAAGGCAGAGTATTGCTTTGTTAATAATTTAACAATTCAATCGAAATATCCGTAAAGACACCAAGCAATGGTTTCAAATTTTACTATAATGCTATTTATTGCATTTGTATTGGTATACAGTCAGTCGCAAGGGATTTGAATTTAAGTTAATTAATGAATAAAAATGCATACTTTTTCTTACTCAGCCATTGTATCTCTATTTTATGTGTATTGAAATTTAATTACTCATTCCCTAAGTGAGAGAAAAAAAAATTCATGTGCTAAGCAGTTAATGTGTATAATACAGAATTATGTTTCTTCTATTTTTCAGTGAAAATAATAACAAGAATTTATAGCATGCGATGTTTGAAAAATGGAGACAATAAATATAAAAAGTTTTACTTCATTGATTATCAGAAGCTAACTAAGAGAAGGAGGTAATATTAGTTTAAATACGCATTTTGTACAATTTATAAATTTTTTTTAAAGCTCGATTCGGAAAGTCTTATAAGGTGTTTTTGTTTCTTTATAATACAGTTAATTTATGCAAATTTTTTAAAATTTATAATTGAAATATTTCAAAAGAATAACTTTGCGTGTTTCTAACAATGATAAAATAGATAAAACAAGTTGTATATACGAAATCTTGCTCTCTCCGATAAATATCATAAATAGAAGCATTAAGTATAAATTAACTTTATTAATTCATCTTTTGACTTATATTATTTATTATTATAAATAGTTAAATTCATCTATAATTTAACTCACATTACATGTAAAATTCATAAGGTTAAAATATTCCTTTCTACGTTGAATTTTTAAAAATTCTTAAGAACTCGCTTCTTCGAAAATGCTTATTATCTCACATATAATAACAGTACTTAAATTTGTATTAACTAATTAATAATTTTAATTTAAAAATTATATAACTGAAGAATAACAAGATGTGTTATACAAAACTAACAATGTATGATAAATTAATAATTATCTATTGTAATTAATAGTACCCTGTGAAAAGTATCTTATGAGGTCTCCTCCAGTTAATCGGTTTAAAGAATTATAATATATATTCTTAAATGATAAATATAGATTTTAGTTTTGATAATTATTATATTTAATCCGCAATTTATTTTAATGTCTTCTTAACTAATCTTGTTTTAAAATAATATGATGAATTGACTCACTTGTTTTATTATCTATAAGAAGATAAAGTCTAATTCTGGAATACGTAAGAATCTCATCAAAACGGGAGGCAAATTTAAGATTCTGTACAAAGTTTCACACAAAGCATGTCACTAAATACCACTATTAGAGAGCTCTGGAGTATAAATGTGTGGTTAGATAAAAAGTGTTTGTTTCTATTAAAGTGCTTCTGGAGGATTTAAAAACTCAACTGTCACCAAGAAGATAAAAAAAATATTAGAATACTACCCAATGCTCTCTGTTAAATGAAATACTCTCAGTTTGCTTTTGTACCATCAACTTTCAACTCCCAACAGAGGTTATATGGGACGCCTTTACTACTAAATTAAAACCCTCACGGCTAATGTTAAAAATGGTTGCGGTATTTTAAGAGATATTCTACTTAAAAATAGAATTTCATCCATTTCCTACACCTCAAAGCGGTATTTTTCAAAGCATGGAAGTAACTTTGCTCTCCATTTGGAATATGCTACTTCACAAAAGATTTTGAAAAGTGTTTATTTAGGGCTGCTATACATGTTATCATTTTTGAAAAAAGACCAGAATCGATTCTCCAGAAAACAGTCGTCATCTTTATAGTAACTAGATTCATAGCAAATTTGGCGATTTAATTTAAAAATTGAATTTTTTTAGGAATGTAAGAAATTTATTTTTCCACAGGACAAACTATTGGAAATCAAGTTTTCAATATCAGTATTTTTATGTTGAAAAATCTTTAAATCAGATTTTTATTCAATGGATATTAATAGGGTGATGAAGTACTGTTATATTAATAAGTCATCGAATCAAATACTGGATTCTAAGTTATATATATATATATATATATATATATATATATATATATATGTATAATAATAATAATAAGACTCAACAGGTGTACAATGTTATAAATGAATGTTTATGTTTATAATTGAACATTTGTTTGTATTGCTGAATATACATTTTTATTTCTGGATAAAAACTTAAGAGTTTGGATTTTTTTTCATTTAGGGATTAATTCTGATTTTTTTTTCCACTTTAAAATATTACTATTAACACAATTCTTTTAAAACATTTTCCTTTATTAATATAAAGCAAAAATTACAAATCGATAAGATGTGTATATATTTGGCTGTATTATTTTTCTTGTATAAAGAATACAGATTGTTACATATATGTCAATTAAGATAACATTTGATGAGTCGACAATTCGAACATTCATATTAAGATTTTCCTTTTGAGAGGAAGTCAATGATTATTTATTAAATAATTGCTTGTACAATAAGCAAAAGAAAACACTTACCAGTAACCTTTTGAATTTATTTTATATGATTAAATAAAGTAGTTTCTAGTTAGACATTATTTTTAACTCAGTTATTCAGATATATCAGTGTATAACCAATTCATAGTAGGAAATTGATTCTTTCCAAAGGCACCTTTAATTATTTGGGGAATGTTGTTGATTTTATTTTCATTTTATATGAAATATAAACAATTGGATATCTTAGTTGGTTACGTAAGAATAGTTTCTCAAGCAATGCGAAAGTGAAGTACTGGATCTTAAAATATTAATTTTAAGGATATAACAACAAGGCAATGAAGTATTTTGTAGGGATTCTGTTTTGTGTGTAGATATCAGAAATATGTTATCTTCATTAATATGATTCTTCAAAGGATTCACTACTATTATTGAAAAAAAGTTGCTGAGAGGTATAGGTCAGGGAAAGAATATACTCTTATAGTAAGTATTTACTATCGCTGTACTCGAAATACCTTCGGTAAGAGTTTAGTAATAGTCGTATTAATTAAGCAACATCTAATGATATAAATTTATCATTTGTGTGTTTTACATCTATTAACACATCATTGAAGGGACTGCAAAAATCTGTTTCATCCTTCAACGTGTAGTAAATTGAAAAATTTTCATATTTTAAAATAAGGGATTGATTTTTATTTTCTTCAATTTTTCTAAAATATACGTTTGCTGTATTCCACAGTTATGACCCCACCCACCCACTTACGCTTTATGTGTGTACACACACACGCACGCACGCACGCACGCACACATACACACACATATATATATTAGCGAAAACGAATTTTAGATTTTTTTTTAAATATTTGAAGCTTAGCACTTAAATCACCAGTGAGTCGGATTTGCTTTTTACTTTTCATATTAATTCAAAAGAAACCAGAATGCTTTTATTGTATCTAAACTATTAAATATTGAAAATTGTGAAAAGCTTATAGAAATACTTTAGTACATATACTTTATATACTTTTACATATACTTTAGTTGATAAATTGGAAAAAATGAAAGCTATATAAATAAATGCTATTAATAAAAGATCTGGATGGAAAAGGTGGTTGTGTATTTATTTACAGATATATTTTAAAATAAAAATTGTATTTTTAATTTAGCTGTAGTAGCTGTAAAAATAAGCTTAACTGTACAGAATAATAGTTTATTTCTGATGTTAACTGTGTTATACAGCGGTCATTTGAGGAAACAAAATATTTTATTATAAATATTAATAAAACATAAAGTAAGGAATTTTAATAATTATAAAATAAAGGCAATTATCCACCAGCCCAATTATTATCAAATTTAATTTATATTCAGTAGTACATTGTCAGTTTGCATTGCATATAAGAAGTAAAATGTAAAATGGGAAAACCTTGAAAGTAAACATATTAAAATTTCGAATAAATTGAAACTCGAGGACTTCTTTTAATGAGGTAGAAAAAGATAACATGTTATAAAAAATCGTGAATGCTATGAAATCTAATATACATAATATATAGAACTAAAATGCTGAAAAATATATTTAAATTCTTTGCATACTAATAAGAAATGAAAAAAGCTGTTTTAACAAAAATAAAATAAGTTCGATGCTATGGAAAATATACATTGCATATATACATTTCAACAAAAATTTTTCTTATAAAAAATTATGAAACATTCTCTGGATTTGAGTTTAGCAGAATTTCATTGGGGAAATTTTAGAAAATTAAGTGCTTTTGAGCTTGCATTTTTATTCAGAAAATTTAGAAAATTACGCATTTTTAAGTTTGCATATTTACTATCAACAATGAAAGATATGCATATAACTGTACAGTTAAATAAAGTCTTATTGAGGATTTGTTGTAAGGTTCGTGAATAAATTAGATTATCAAAAGCTAATTATCAGTTAATGATTAAGTGTTAGCTTAAATAATTTACAAGTTTTAAGTAAATGTCTTTTTATAACTTGTTTAATGCATTTAAGTAGTAAAAATTAGTAGAATTTCATTACTAAAAATAACTAATGTACATAAATAATGTTATTTAGATTATTAGTCTTACTGAATGTTTTGTATTATATATGATTTGAAAAAAAATAAAATTGGTAGCAAAAACTCTTCTGAATAATAGTTGTTGTTTAAAAGAAAATGTAAACAAAACAAATGAAAGATAATCAGATTTTTACATAAATAAAATTTATCAATGTTTTCAAAATTGAATATATGCATTCAAATAAGTAATCAAGGTCTTATGCATATTAGAAATTCATGTAGAGTTTATTCATAATTATTATATAGACTTTCTAATTATGATTTAGTAAAAATAAAACACCAACATTTACTACTTATTTTCCCAAACTAGTTCAAAATAATTGCAAGAACTGAAATTTTCTTTTTTTTTTTTCAATTTTTGAAATTCTTTCAAATATAATGCATTTGCTGATACAGAATTTTTTTTTTGGATTTATCACATTAAATCAAATCCATAAATATTATTGCAAACTTTTATTAGTAATATGACAAATTAGTTAAACGTTCTATCTAAACTTTTAATTATGTAATGAAATGAACTGAATTTGCACTATTTCCTATAGATTTTTGAATACTAGTAATTACTAAGCTCCTATTTTATTAACTACATATTCAATCCAAACAAGTCGATTATTTGAAAAAATTTATTTGTTATGCCATTTATAAAAATATTAAAAGCTCTGTTGGTATAAAAGAAAGAAATTTTATCGCACACATTCCGCTCTCTTTTGAGAAAAGCCATTTCTGTTAATATGCAAAATAAATGCAAAATAAACAATGCAAATCCTTAATCTATTCTCAAAACAATTCATTCGTTGTCTTTTATTAAATAAACAAATGAAATGAAGTAATGGAGGAAAAGTAGGTTAAAAATGTAAGTATTCGTCACAAAAGCATTATGGGAATAGCTCATTGTGTTTAAAATTCCATACGAAATGCAATTTTTAAAGTCAGCTGAAACAACCTAAGAGCATTCTCCGAATTCATATCTAAAGGGAGGGAGAATGGGAAAAAAGGAAGGTGGGGAGGAGGACTCGAATAGGAACTCGGATGGAAAGGAAAAAAAAAAATTCAAAATGGCGCGGGATCATTTTTCAACCGCAGTATATCTCACATGGGATTGAGAAAGTAGGAAAAAACCTTATTCGTGGAGGGATAGGCCTTAGAATACGTGACTGCATTTCATTGGTAGAATGCTGGGCAAAAATAAACTTTTCTGTGAATAGAATGCCGAGGGATTCGACAAAAAAGGGCCTATATCATGTAAAAATAAGAAAGAAAAAAAAAATAGAGAGAGAGAGAGTGCTTAAAACTGTTGTAAAAACGATTACTTTATTGTGTTTTAATGGATGAAGTGGTGCCCAAGGAGACTAAGTAATTAATTTTGGGGTACTCATATATAAATATACTTCCCCCCAAAAGGTATGTGACTTTTACAGAATACTGTAGAGGAAGTATATTAAAATCAGCATACTGTCCATTTCGGAGATTTATGATGAAAATGTCTACTTTCGATGAACATTATTCTACATTGGTTCAAGCAATAAAACATATTTTTCTAAGAATAAAGAGGAGATTATATGCATTCTTCTAATTTATTCCTAGTTTAAAGAAACATTTAAATGTATATCCTTCTTTGAACTTTATTTAAAAATTGTGTTGAACTCCCTACTATATAAATAGTTATGTTTATATAGTAGGTTTACAGTTTTTGTTTAATGTATTTTGCTAATGATTAATTACAACACTGAATTTTTGTTGCGAATATTTTTATCAGTTAAGGAGACATTGATACATCAAGTAAACATTGGCCTTTGATATGAAAATATGGATTAAAAAACTAAAAAAAAATGTTTTTTTTGTTTTCATAATAATAACATTTTAGTAGTTATAAGTTCATAACATTAAAATAATTCCATAATTTTAAATTCAGCTTCAAAAGTCAATTTGCAAGAAATTGAGAGTTTTTAATACAGTCATAATACCTATATCTATTAAAAATTACGGGAAATGTCTTTTTATCTGGATACATTTTAAAATACTCTTTCAGAATGATTATTTGTTGCTATAGTTCGATCTAATTTTTTAGTTACTCCCCCATTTTTAAAATACGAGCTTTTAACATGCTTTAAAATTAATAATTTTACATAAACATTACCAATATATTTTTCGAAAAATTGTCTCTTTCGTATATTTTAAGAAAAAAGGGGAAAAATGAAATAAATTTTACTCTTTCGTGAAATAAAAGGAATAAAATAGTCATAATATTTTCTTTGGAATTCTCTAAAAGTGTATGTAATTGTATATCTTAGAAATAATTTGCAAATGTACTTTAATGTAATTTTTGAATTCAGTGTTATATATATATATATATATATATATATATATATATATTCGTTTTATTTTTAAAATTTTACTCTAGATAATCATAATGTTTTTTAAAATTAATATCTAAAGCGCAACATAATATAAGAATTGTAAAATTTGTACTTTTTTGACGAAGCAGAATATGCTTTTATATAATTCTAAATGTCTAAAATATGATACTGCAGGTATGTTCTTTTCAAAGAAAATATTATCTAAAATATTTTCCATCAAAACATGAAATATACTAATTATATTTCATAACAATAAAATGAAAATTTCTAATAGAAACAAACGAGAAATTCTAGCCTTTTGTAAAATTTCTGTAAAATTGAATGTCTATAGCTGTATAAAAATTAAAAAGTTTGTTTGATTAGAACAAATGGAGAAAAAATATAAACAAGAAAAATTAAAAGCTCGTAATTAAACTGCATACAGAACATTGTATATTAAAATTTTCCTTTTAATAAGATATTTAGAGCTTGAATTGAAGGGTTGGATTTAAAAAAAAAGATTTGCTTACTAAATGTTTCATGAAATAAGAAATTCACTTTATTCTTGGATAAAAATTTACTTCACGAGTTTCCTTTTTTTTCTTCCTCTTTTAACAATTATATTTAAAAAGCTTACAAACTCAAAAAATACTTTCGAAATGTTCAGTTTAAATTTAAAAATGATACATACTTTACAAATGTTTATGATATCATTTTGAAACAGTATTTTTAAATTAAAAGAAATATGTTACCATTTTTATATTTCCAATGAATCACGGGAATTATATAGCATTAAAATGTTCTTTCAAAATAGAAATATTTTAAAATGCTATAAATTTATAACAATATATATAAATTCTTTTTAATTATTCATCAAAGATACTTCTCTAAAATAAGATTAGTAATGTTATTACAAAGGAAAACTTACACGAGAAAAATATAAAAAAAACGACGTTAATGACATTGAAAAAAAAAAAAAAACACCACAACGACTAAAACAATGATAAAGAAAACACGAGGAAAGATTAATACGGATAAACACAACAATATTTAAGATTGCCTGATCGTTTCGGTGCCTTATTAACAAATCGAGCCTCTGGAAACTCATTACCCTGACTTTCCTCTTTTAATGAGAGAACACAAAAGAAGAGTGATTCAATAGACTAAAGAATTTATAACAATCAAATCGGACATTTGTCTGCAATGATACTAAAACCTTCGACTTTAATCTCCATAATAGCACTCAATGGTAGTTAAAAAATATTTCTCTTCGGGGGAAGAAGAAAAATCTTATACATTAAAAAAGAGCTCTGCATTCCAACAATGTCTTGAAAGAAATTCTACTAAGAGGCTTTAAAACATTCAGCCGTTAAATGTGATTAGAACCAAAACCTAATACCAGCTCTAATTTAATTACATAGAAGTTCGCAAGTAAAGAGGCCTCTTATTAATGCAGCTTCGTACGAATTAAGGCAATTTATGTATTTTCACGAAAAAGAAGGGTCTGCCTCCGATAACGACTGGTTTTAATTTCATTTAATTTTCCCTTACTGGCCATGACGGTAGTTTAAATAAATGTTTATGAGCGAGGAACGAGTAATTTAATTACGACCAAGACTAAGATGGAGAATACCTCTAAGAGAGCAATGAAACAATAACGCTAGGAAACCACAAATTTCCGAAGAGAAGTGAGTTGAGTCCGCAACTTTTCAAATTTCCCTTTTCTTTTGTCTTTGCTGTCAGTTGTTCAAGTGTATTCGGATTTCCATATCCTGTTTTCTCCAAGTATGTTTACTTTCTTTTTGACTTGTGGACCAACTTAAAAGAAGAACCGCTTTAAGAATAGAGCAGTTTTCTGAATTTAATACAAAGGAATTAGTACATGATATTGAGAATGCATTCATTTTTTTTTTTTGGAAAACAATAATATTGCTGTAATTTTGAATGTAAAAAACTGGTTATTTTATATGATTGATTATTAACGTCACTTTTAGAAGCAATACGATAACTAATGGTGACGAACTTCGCAATTTTAAGTTTCAATCAAATGATAAAGACATCACCTGTTGTGTGAGCTAGCACCTCCCTCTCCAAACTCCTACACCTCCTCAACGGGAAGACCTAGAACCTCATAAGTTTTAACATACATCAGCCCCGCTATGCGGTAGATTTTTAGTGGATTCAGGACTGGAGGAAACAATACGGGCCGCGATCTCAAGAATATGAGCACTCCAGTTTCATTATATGCCAGAAAAGAATTTCTTTATTTCTTTAATCCAATGAAATCTTAGAATTATAATAAAATTATAATTCTAAAGCATTTTGTATACAGTTTATAATATACTTTTTAGCATTAACTCTGGTTATTGATTAGGTGTTCTGTTGCGAAGTAGCATTACTAGAGCGGTAAATTATGTATTTATTATTATTAATACGAACAAAAAAATAAATATTGATGTGGAAAACGTAGCATAATTTTTTTCTTGTTTGCAATGATTATTATCATTTTGAGATTCAATGAATCATTATTAAAAATATTAAGATTTTACACACGTATTTTATAGACATATTCAAGCATTTAATAAATTAAATAATTTGCAAAGAACTAGAAATATACTTAAATGGACGAGGAGCTCATTAACCTTTAAATAGTATTATGAAAATCTACTCAAAAATAAATATAAATCTTAAAAAATCTTTGAGAGACAATTTTATTCAGACAAACTTTATTCGAATGTAATCAATGAAAACAAAATAAATTTATCAATAAAATAAAATCTTTAATACGCTTTGATAGTAATATTGTCATGTTTGTCATACAATTGGAACTCTTAAGAATTCATTTAAATATCTTGAAATTTGTTACAGCAAAACGTTTACTAAATGCAGATTTCCCTTGAGGATATATAATAATATGTTAACAATTCCTTTTTAAATCAAAATTGTTTACAATAAATATGCCTATTTTATGCCTTATTCAAAATTTTAAACCTGTTTGAGTTCTAAACATTTAAGAAATATCAATCCATAAGATATTTCATGTGATCCAAGAATAAACAAACATGTTAAAGACTTCTTTATAAGACTATTCTACCAATGCATCTTTTGATCGAATAAACGAAAAAAGTACTCCCTCTTAATTTTTTTTCATCATTCAAATCGCATTACCATCACATTTGTGATATAGTTGGAGCTATAAAGAGTTATTTTAATTTCCATTAAATTACGAACAGCGAGTCTTTTAAGAAAAAAAAAATATTGAATCCTCCTAATCATATAATCAGGTATAATCAGTAATAAATTTAAAATTGGTTAGAATTCATGACTTTTAAGAAATAATCAGTATTTGTATTAAATAAAATGGATTCTTTATTTTCAAAATAAAAGATAGGAAATTTACTTACAACAGGCCTGATTTAGATTGCTTAGTTATATTTAACTATTGTTTATTTCAGAAGAATTGACTTACGTCAAATGAGAACTATAAAAGTTTCTGCTTTCCGAATTAATGGAATGCATATTAACAGAAGGAAGAAGCATGCAAATGTCAAGAGAGAATTCGAAACATATATATTGAGCGCGAAGCTGCAGTACCTGCTTGGCGTTAAGTTTGATTTCTTTTCTTTTTATCTGGAAGGAAAATGGGGGATGTTTTCATTTGAAATGCAAAGTTAGAGCCGGATAACTTGCGCATTTTGTAAGAGATTTGTATTTGAATTCTCATTAAGTAAGAACGTAGAGAAGAATTCCTATCGACATTTTATTTTTTTTTCTTTTTATTTCTACTGCAAGGGAAGATAAGAAGAATTGAATTCAATTTTGAGTGTTATTTCTGATCAATGCTTTTGTTGCCCTTCTATTTTTCACCGAAATCTTGATAATATTGATGTGAAAAAAGCAGGATAAAAAGAACGATTTATTTTCCTTTGCATCTTTTTTTCCCCCTGAAAATTCGCTAGAAATCAGTTTTCGAAAAAATTCAAAGAAATATTGTTTTTTGAAGGGGCAAGCATAAATTCGAAATCTTCCGAGGAAACGTTATTTTACATTTCAATAGGAAAATATTATTAATGTTCTCTGAAAAATAAAACCCTGTCATTAATTTTCCGAGAACGCAAATACCCTAAATAAGAGAAATGTTATTAGGGACATAACTTGAAATTCAAATTATTTATTTTCATCTTCAGAATAAAATGTTTATTCTTACCATAAAAATGTTGAAATAGAAATTAAGATATATAGTTATTTTAAGAGAAAAAATAAAAAACAATAATTTTTAAGGTACATTGGTCTATAAAAATTCAAAAGTTTCAAGTACCTACTAAGAGGTAGAAAGTTTATTTAGACTTTATAGTTATCCTTGCAATGAAACACATCTATACTTTATTCCAATAATATGAACCAAACACTTTGTTCGTGCAGTTTTTCAAATTGCTTCTCAAAGAAGAAACAGTCTTAAAAGAAGAGTTCTCGTAGTTTAATATCCTTCAAATATTTATCATGTTATAATTATTATTAAAAAGAAATTACCATTATATACGCACCCCCCCTTATATATAATATATATATATATATGTATACTCTTTCTATATATTATATATGTATATGTATATATATGACTATAATATATAACAATAATAATAATATATATATGTATATATATGTATATATATATATGATATATATATAACATATATATATTATATATATATATAATATATAATGTATTATATATATACTGTATAATATATCATATATATATATTAATATATATATATATATGTATATATGTATATATGAATATATGTATAGTATATATGGATGGAAATTTATTTAACATATTAATTAATCCTTATTTACATAATGCTGTGTTACAATTATTAATGTTAATTTGTTTGGTTTTAAGAAGCCGAATATTGCAGTAATTCGGAATATGGAGGGGTGCTTTAAGGATTTCAAGACAGAAAGAAACGCTAGGAGAAATGTATAGATCTGGATAGTAACTATGCAGCGAAACTATAAAAATAATGAATCAAAATGAAGTTTCTAACTCGATTTTTTTAGTAATAGTAAAACACGTTTCATTCGGTCAAGTTGTAAGGCGATGAGAATGATTGTAAAAAAAAATTAATAAGTCGTTTCAGACTTTTTTCCTTAACTGCAAAAATTTAATTTAAACATTAATGCAGCACGATACACAACATTGCAATAGTATTACGCATCTCAAAATCTACTGAATTATCAGACATTGCTTGTTTTTTCGCCATTGTTCTCCTGTTCCTCGCTCTCTCCCTCACTCCTCTCGTCTAGCGTTCCGTTCTTCCTGCTCTGTTCGTCAAGTTGAGTTGTTCTTCAACTCCGAGTCAAGTTGAGTTGTTCTTCAACTCCGAGTCAAGTTGAGTTGTTATTTTTTTTCATTAATCTCCACTGTAATATTCAACATTTTTACAATACTTTGAGATAATAATTAGAACTTTACAATATTACTGGTTACTTCAATCTAGGTGTTTCTGAAACCGCTTCCCACGTTTATAAAACTGTCAAAACAATCCCTTCAGACTCCCTGTCTATTATGATATTTCCCCAGATTCCCTAATCCTATACCACGTGTTTCCATGGCATTTTTTTTATAATTTTACCCATTATATATTGAGATACTTTGAAAATTAAAGCACTTCCTATCGTCTCGCCATGTAACATGTACTACGGTTAAACCACTCCAAAATTTCCCTGTATCTTCGGCTCGGCCGGCTGACAGATGTTGCGCAGCGTCTTCATAATGAATAATAAATAAAATCACCTCCATGAACTTGAATATGATTCGCATTCGTCATTGATCTAAAATTATTTTCTACTACAGCACGATTTAAATATTCTCAAGTAAATTTATTTTAACAAGCTGGTAGGATATGGCTCTACGTCCACGCCACTACCCGGCCACGCCTACAAGTAAATTCATATCAACAAAATTCATTCATTCTCTCTCTCTCTCTCTAATTCAAAAAAGACTTTCATCTCTGTTGACATATCTCTGCCAATATAATATTTAATAATCATTTATCGAAAATCTATGTGTATCACGGCTATGGTCGTAACGCAATTATACCATAATATTTTAAGTAAACTATATTAGTTTTAATACAGTAACATTGCATACAAATCTTTCCATATAGTTTGCAATTTTGCATAATTTTACGCAATAGCACATTTGAATCCCAAATACATAAAATAAATAATTATGTATATCAATTATGTATATCAATATTATGTATTCATGATTTTCAAGAACTAAATGCTTCACTTAAGATACGAAGCCACGCAAGTAATTAATTCTCGTATTTTGAAGTAAAGAATTCAATCATTATACAAATATTTTATCCGTCAATAGCCTTATAAAATAAATTATCGAATAATCAGAAAATTACTGAAACCCACACAAATGTAAAGAATATATATATATATAAATTATTTAAAAGGAATATATATCGCAATAAATGTATTTTTGAATTCACTTTAAAAAGATTCATTCGATGGATGTTTATTTACAAATGAAATCATCTCTGAATAAATATAACTTTATTATTTTTGTTTGTTTATAATGTCACATTAGATTATGCAATTGAAATTTGTTTCTTAATAAATTTAAATTTTATTTGATTTTTTAAAATTGGTGCAATTGAATTGCTTGAAGTACATTTAATATTTTTTAATAGTATGTAAAAGAAATATGTAAAAGTTTTCATATTGATTGTCAAACGCATCTCATGGAGATAAATTTAAAGTTTCAATTATTGGAATTGATTTTATTTAAATTTGTACTTTTCTTATCATGAATAAATATATATGGACTAAATAAATGAATCCATTTTGATTTGCGTAATTAATCTTTCTCATTTTTTTATAAAAAGAGATAACTTTCACAATATGATTTTTTGTGTTAATTAAATTCTTCGAAATTATTTCCACAAAGGATTTTTCAGTTAATGTGATAAATTTAATTTTGTTAGAGAATCTCTTAATTTAACTTTTATAATTACTTTTCCAATAAAGTAACGTGCTTTTAGGTGATGATAGTGTAGAATATTTCTTTTTTAATAATATAAAAACTTTTTACTAAGATTTAGAAAAAAAATCGTTTAAAATTTTAAGTAGTGCAAGAAATAGTTTATAGTAAAATTATTTAAATAAGAGTTTTTCATTTTTTTTAAAATCACTTTTATAAACAAAAAAAAAAAAAAAAATACCATTGATAAACTCAGAGTTTTCTTTGTTCATTTCTTTTATTTTGTCCAACACAAATGTTTTATTACTATTCATAATTTTAAATTATAACCACTATTTAATGTCATAAATAAATTATAAGAATTACATTTCTTTAATGTGAGATTTTGAGATTTTGAATTAACTCATAAAATTATCTATCATTTCATAATATTTAAAGTTGCAATTAGAGTAATAAATCCGTTTGCGCTATATCTAATAAGTAGAATTGTAATTCGTATGCTGTACAATAAGTCTGTTGAACTTAGGAAAAAATTTGAAGCTGACGTTCTTTTGACAAAATATTTCTCCCAACTATTTGTTGTAAGTTGGGTTTAAAGGTATGGTAAGATCTCAAAGTAAAATGATGCAATCTTTCAGGCATTTTTAAGGAAAATCACATTTAATTCTCATATGTTTTTTATTTTAGCGCCTTAATGCACTCAAATATGGTTTTGATTCATAATACCGATTACTTTGTTCTGAGGGGAAATATTTTCTTATTGTGTAATTACGATTTTCAGAAACTATAAATGCAAATATATTTTTGATATCGCACAGACTAAATGCTGTGAAATATGCTGTCAACTTTTTATATTTGTTTATTAAAAATTTATAACCCGCCATTCATGCAACATTTCTGCAAATAAATCATTGGTAACTATCATATTTTTTACTTCATAATTTTTCAACTATTCAGATTTTCAAAATGAGCTTAGTACTGAGATGATACACATGAAACAGACGAACTAAATAAGAAATTAAATATCTTTTAATATAACTATACAAGTAATATTTGATTTCAAGAAAATAGTTAAAAGTCACAGCAAGCTAAGCTGTTGCTTAAAAATATATTTAATATTTTTATATATGATTGGTACATCAACATTCCAACCTTTATGTTATACGAAATGACATTAAAAAGAGAAATTGAAAGAATAAAACTTAAAATATAAAATTTCTATGCAAAGTTTTGCAAAGAACAGATTCCGCCAACCAAGGTGTGCTTTTTTGTTAAAAAATAATTATTAAATTACTCAATTAAATATAAGAATTAAAGTAAATAAAGAAATGTTGAGAAAGGAACAATATTAAACTTCTGTGATATTAAAATAAAAGGAAACGATAAATTATTAAATAGAATATATTTTAGCTAAATGGAATTAAAATCGAAGCAAACGATAAAAAATTGAAAATGATCTGGTACGCGAAAACTTATCCACCTAAAACCCTTTGAGTGCCTAATAAAATGTTTTGCAGTTTAAAACATATTTTTTCGAAAATTTAAGTTTTACCTATGGCCCTCCATCATTGAGCCTAGCATGAAGAAAAATACATAAGAATAAAAATAAATAAATTAAAAAAAAAAGGGAATAATAAGTGAATAATTTTATATATATATATATATATATATATATATATATGTGTGTGTGTGTGTGTGTGTGTATGTGTGAGAGAGAGAGAGAGTATGTGTATGTATGTATTCGAGGTTGGTTCAAAAAATACTTGTATTTAAAGACAGAGGAAATCAAAAAGGTAAATTGTTTCCACTGGGTACTACTATCTGCTAAACGGTGCCAAAACAAATTTAATACTGATTCATAAGATAGTTTTGATTCAGTAGGCATTTGTTGCCAAATGAAAATTTGATTCACGTCGAGTTGCTGACGTCATTTTGCGTGAAATTGTCACCATAGATGAAAAATGAGTTTATTGTTATACACTAAAAAACAAGCATAAGTCAAAACAATTGGATTCTTTCGGTGAATCTGCTCCAAAGAAAGCGAGGATGATCTCATCTCATCGGCCGGAAAAGTTATGATGAAGAATTTTTGAGGCGTGAAATGTATCATGATCATCAAAACGAGTAATTGAGATTGTACAGAGAGTTATGATGCTTACTAAATCAAATTATTTTTGGTATTACGAGTTTTCAACGTTACGAGTTCTTAGGACTTTTTGAATGCGCGCGCACGCACGCACGCACGCACGCACGCACGCACGCACGCACGCACGCACACACACAATGACGAGCTGTCAATTTCAAAGGGTTCGGAGTAGAACTCGGTCTTCCAGGGCAGCCGCTTTTATCTGTATCAGAATACTTTTGGATACTTTCTTCAATCATTTGCAAACGAAATTCCAAAAGCTTTATATTTTGTGTCGGGATTTGTTTTTTGTTAAGCGCATAGGCATTCCACAATGATTGATCTACAAACTGCCTGAAAATTTTGATATAATACTTCCCCTGTTGTTTTCGGAACGTAGGGTAGTAGGACATTTCTTGGCCGCATAAATCGACGCCACCCATTGTATTATTATAGTCACAAACGACAACTGGTTTCATAACAGTCTTTTTAGATTTGCATGTCACCAAATAAGAGTGTAAAGTAACCATCATGAATAGTACTCATAAGGCAGATACTCTTCTTGTCCTGTCACTTCATGGCCATAAATTTACCTCTTTGATAAGCAATAATTTCACCCTTGGGGACTTTCTCTTTTGAAAAACTGACAGGAAGGTCTTTTCTGCTTTTATTCACTGTCCCATAAGTGTCCGTCTTTTCTGTAACTAAGTTGTCTCCAAGCTGTGGAGATATATAAAAGTTATCAATAGGGACATAATAGCATTTTCCCAGGAATCGATCCATCAAGTGTAAAACAATTTTGGTGGAAATGGGATATTAACTATATTTCGGATTGTACTCTGTTCCATGACCTGTGTATATGAAGAAATCTGAAATGTACCCACTTTCTGCTTCACAAAGAACGAAACACTTAAAGCCAAATCTTGCTCTTTTTTTGGCAATAAACATTTTCCACTTGAGCCTCTCTTCTAACCGCATCAAACTCTCATCTAAACTAAGATTTTCCCCTGGTATATAGACTTTTTGAAATTTGCGTTGAAGATGTTCCATTAGGTCATACATTTTATTCAATTTCGACCATGGGTGTCAGTCTTTATCAAATTCCTCATTATTAGTAAAATGAAGAAACTGCATGAGCTATAAAAACCGATTTCTTCCAATTACCTTTCAAAAAATTGGTGTGGATAATATTTGACGCTTAGACCAATAATACTCTTGTTCTGGCTTCTTTATGACTCCTTGGAGTAACAAAACTGCAAATAATAGTCTTAGTTCTTCAACATTCGTTTCTGTTCATTTTTTCCAGCTTGATCTCTCTTTACAAACTGTTTTTTGGATGTATTGTTCAGCGTATCTATTGCTTTCTCGGACTATCATTCGTAATATTTGATCATCAAAAAAAAGTTCGAAATAATTCAATGTAATTACATTGTTAGCTATATTCACAGTAATTAACGGATTTCCATGAAAAGGAACTGAAGGTAGAGGAGGAGGAATATTCTTCGTATCAATTTTGCACCAGTGCCTAACGCTTTTCTAGTTTATTGAATAATGATCAGATTCATCGCTATACGAGGAGCTGGCTGAAAAATTTAGATCACTATCATTATTAAAACTAAAATCACTTTCAGAATCTGATAAGTCATCGGGAATATACACTCTGTCAATCGCTGAACGTTTTCTAGCAGCCATTTCTGATAAGAAAAACGCTGCAAAAAGTGAAGTTTGAGCTATAAAACCACGTTCCTTCAAGTGCCGAAATTTAGTGGACAATTAACGACATCTGTTGGCCAAAATGTAAATAGTACGTCTAATACTGTACGTAATTTATTTCAGTGGTTAAACGGGGAAACGCGGGATGCGCTCCTCAATAAAGGAAGAAAAACACATGCCCGCGGAAATCGCGGGATGAGCAGATTTTGCTACATTTGAATTGCCCGTGGTAATCGCGGGATGAGCAGCGAGAGGGTTAAGATAAAGGTTGTGATAAAGGTTAATTTTTGGCATCCTCATCATGAATTGGAATGTACCGTTAACCCGAAGACAAATTAAATGTAGAAAACCTTTTTTCACTTCTTAATTCATCCAACAAACTATCAATTCTGGGTAAAGCCTCTGCATCAGTCTTGCATAATGGATTTAAGTATCTAAAATCAATACATAATCATGTCAATTTATTATGAGTTTTTTACGTGATTAAGTTATTGGAAGGGAGCATGCTTGATTTAAATAATTCATTAGTTCATTTTTTAAAATTTATAATTCCTCAGTTGCAGAAATTCTATATGTTTTAAATAATACAGATAGATCTGATCTAAATTTAATAGGTGGAGTTTTTATGTTAATAAACCCAACTCCAGTTTTGTTTGAAGCAAATATATGGTCATATTGACTTATGATATAGGCAGTTACATTGTTTATTTTACTTTTGTTTCTAATTTCACTTGCGTTAGTGACATTACCATCAATACATTTGTTCTTATTAACATTTAAATTAGAATTTTCATATAAACTTATGATACAGCATTGATTAATTGTTGTTTTATTTCTGTCATTATTGTGAAGAATGGTTATATTTGCATGATCTTTTAATAAGTAAAACATTCTACTTTCAATTAAACCTTAACCGTAAGATAAATAAGTGTTGATAATATACATCTTAACAGTTTTATGTATTTCATCTATATTTAAGTTTAAATAATATTTTTTATTTGATTGTGTGCTTTTCCTTCAGTTTGACATATGATGAGGATTAACACATGGATCAATAAGTTCCGAGACTAACCCAGAGATGGCGCTCGTAGTAAACCAGTAACCAGGTCTTTCTAGAGTACTAACCTTTGCTTGAAACGTGTCAAAATTTTAAGTCGATCGGACCAGAAACAGCTGAGTTATCGAGGTTGGAGTAAAGTCGTTTTGTAGTTTGTTTAAAAAATGGAAAAAACCGAGTTTCGTGTTCTGATAAAACATTGTTTTTTAATGGGTAAAAACACCGTGCAAGCGAAACAATGGATTGAAAAATGTTACCCGGACTCTTGTCCATCAAAAGCAACGATTTGTCGGTGGTTTGCCGAGTTTAAACGTGGTCATACCGACACAAATGACGCGGAACGCTCGGGTAGACCTGTGGAAGCCGTTACACCGGAAAATGTGAGTGAAGTGACAAAAATTATAATGAAAGATCGTAAAGTGAAGCTCCGTGAGATTGCTGAGATGACACAGATATCATATGGAAGTGTATTTACTATCCTTCATGAAAAATTGAGCATGAAAAAGGTTGTTTCCAAGTGGGTGCCGCGATTGCTTTCGATGGAACAAAAACAGCAACGAGTCGATGGTTCAGAAAGCTGTTTATCGCTATTTACTCGCAACAAAAAAGATTTCTTGCATCGTTACGTGACCATGGACGAAACATGGATACATCACTACACTCCAGAGTCGAAGCGGCAGTCATCTGAGTGGCGCACAGCTGGCGAAAGCCGTCCGAAGCGTCCGAAAACGCAGCAGTCAGCTGGCAAAGTCATGGCGTCAGTTTTTTGGGATACGCATGGCGTGATTTTCATTGACTACCTCGAAAAAGGTAAATCGATCAACAGTGATTATTATATTGACTTGCTGGTGCGTTTGAAGGAGGAAATCGCAAAAAAAAAAAAAAAAAAAAACACGACCGCACAGTCTCGGGACTTATTGATCTATGTGTTATATGAATTACATCTTTAGTAGGTATTGCTCAACTAAATTCAGAGGTATTATCGATATTGTTGACCCTATATCAAAAACATACTTCAGTGATTTAAAAAATTGTAGCAAACGGTTGTTGTAAATACTTACGAGTTTTCTAATTTTTATGCTGCCAGGTATTTGTAATAGTCGTATGTTGAGACTTTCATTTTGAGTGGCATGTTGAATTTCATTATTGTTAGATTGAGTGCTCCTGGATTTCTTAATTGATTTTTGAACCTAAAAGTCTGAGCCCAGTGATAGGGATTCATTATATCTTGATTTTCCCAAAATAGACAAGATAGAATTGATAACGAATTTTGGTGGTGGGCTCTTGGTAGATGAAAGGTTCTGGGCCTTAGACCATAATTACCACCAAAATTTTGTATATGCTGGTTCTAAAGTCTTGTCTGCAGTTTTGAGGAGGGTAAGAAGGCCTAAGGAAATTTTCTGGTTCCTTGACCTAAATACAAGTCGATAAGTTGGATGAACGGGAAGTCGTATTTTCTCACTTGTTTGTTCTTTTGGAAAATTTCCTATTTACCCTATTACAATTTTATTAATAAAATTAAAGAGGTAGGAATATTAATTAATATAACTCCCTTGCTCTTATTAGATAACCATTCAGTTAATTCTTCTAAAATGAATTTAGTCTCAAATTTTATAGTTCTTATCCATACTTACTTTTACTCTATTATAATTCCCTAAATGTTTATGGTTACTTGAGTTAATCCTTATGAAATCACTAAAAGTAATACATTTACACTTAGAAAACTTTTCACAAAAAATTTCAATTATATCCTTCCCTTTATTTGCTTCTAGGCAATTAGTGAGATATTCAGTTGCAACTATTCCCTTTAAATATCTTCTTATATCCCCCCTTCCATTTATTGTCTTTGTTGGCTTCCAAACAATAAAACAGTTAAAATACTAATACCACGAATTCATTTCCAACCCATTGTCAATGGTAATATGAAAGGGTCAGAACAAGCATATATTTCAATATTTGTTGTAGACTTTTCAATACTGTTTTTCTCACTAGCAGTAGCATTTTGGTCCTCTTATTATTCATTCAAATTAACATGATTTGTTTCATTGCTGACTTTAATTGCATATATTTATTTATTTGCATACATTAATGAAATAATGAACATTATCAAATTCTAATTTACACACAACTGCAATAATCATGAGAAATATTCAGAAAGTGTTTATTTATCAAATCAGAACTTATTTTGGAAAATTTTCAAAAATTATCAAGCAATTTAAACTTAATCTCATAATTAATATCGTTTCTTTACCTATCACACAATTAAGTTATAAAACAAAACGATTTCAAAATTAAGCATAATATGCAATATGTAATAACACACAATGCAATACATTCCAAGACTCAATAAATGAAAAATTCAATAAAAAAGTTGCAAATTAAATATTTAAAAAAAAAAAAATTCAGAGATTATTTTACTTAATTATTGCTTACTGAAGTGTCATAAACTGAAAAATTAGAATGAAAACTTAACTGGAGCTGAAATCTGTTTAATCTAAATAAATAAATAAGTAAATGCCGATGTTTTTGTTTTTCCAGTTCGCAAGAATTGATGAAACAGTTTTGCTTCTTTGGGTAGAGCTTGCTCTTTTTGTTGATGATCGAATTTGCTCAAAGTTTTAGTAAGAGATGTTGTCAAATATGAAAGTGCTTGCCGAAGACTAAGATCCTTTAAAATCATAATCTGATACTTTCACCGTTGAGAAGCATCTTTCAAGTTACTCAAACATTAATGTACAACATAGATCTGGATTAGATGTCTGCAATGGGGAACTGGAATATGTTTGAACAAAGACAATTCAGGAATGAAGACATTCTTCATTGTTTTTCTCTCTTAGTTCCAGTTCTTGATCGGGAATTTTTTCTATTATCAGTAGGGTGGGTTTCGGGCAAATTTTTTTGACACTTTTGATTTTTCCTTTGGATATAAAGGGTAACAAGATGCGCAAGCATAAATCACACTTCATCTAACTCAGATCGATAGATTTCAAATGTCCCTGGATAATTTTAATAATTTAAAAACATCAATACTTTATTTGTTATTTAATATATTATTGTGCATGAAAATATCTCTCGTACCAATAAAACAAAAATCAAGCGAGCTCATATGTTTACAAAATTGATAGTAAATGGATAACTGAAAGGAATACAGCTGGTATCATAAAGTTATCATGATATAATGAAGCATAGTGAGAGGGAACAAAGGACGAGGAACGTCACAAATATCAACACAAACAAGACCTGAGCATACAGAAAACAACAAATCTACTGGTGCGAGATGTCTTCTACCCATGCAATATGAATTTAGCATGTCCCAGCTGTCGACAGAGAGAAGGGAATCCAGACAGTTCCAAGAAGGAAATTAAGCTGGATAGGTTGGGAAGGAGGACATCAATCGGATTGTCAAGGTAAGACAAGAACTCCCTTTTCTCTTCTGCTGTATTCATCTAATTGCTGCAGGGTTATAAATACCAATACCACAAGTGAGCAAGCAGACAACACACAACATGCATGCTCATGCAAAAATTAATTGTTCTAATGTGCCGCATCATGATGTGACGAGAAGGTGCAAGTGGGTCGTGCCGTCTTGTAGTATAGTAAGAAGGCGGTAAGCGGTTCAAGGAGAGCGGCCACAGATACCATTTCGCTACAAGGCTAGGGCTAATTTTCCTGTCTTAGTAGCTGGCAGTACATCATGCCTACTCGTGAAACGGAATTCCCAAATCCGTTCGGATTAAGTACTAATGCTGTCAAACAAAGTGAATCATTTGTAGAATTAATCATGTATTTCAGTTATGAGCATCTTCTTATGCAAACAAGTAACCAGTTCATGAAGCAATTTAATAAGCAACCATCAGTGAAAGTAGAATTCCCAAAGAGTGCCCAATGGCATCTAATATCCAGTAAGAAGTAAAGCGAAAAAAGAGGAAAGTGGTCTGTGGAGCAGAGGTTTTATATATCTAACATGAATTATGGGCTAAAATGTTTTAGGAGAAGGTTGAATTTGTTGTAAGTTTCGCGAGAAGATTATTTGAGACAATTTAGTTGGGTGTTCAATCTAAAGTTAATTAAAAATAGAGATCTATTAAAATGAGAATGAAAATTAAAATAGATGTTAAATGAGTTCGATGCATGTATAGTTCGTTATATATATATGTATGTGTGTTATGCAATGGTTTTCAATATATATATATTACAAACCATTTTTCTTCTAGCCCTGATGAATTATTATTTGTTAAGAAAAAACGTAAAATTTTACTTTCTTGCTAAAAACTGTAGAATGATTGGGAACCACATATTTTTTTTTTTTAAAAAATAATTTATCTTTCTTACATTTTATGAATTTGAAAAGAAAAAACAAATGATTATATGCTAAGGTGTCCTTAATAGTTTCTGATTAGCTATCGTCTTGTATTTATGGATATTGGCTTAAATTTAATGATAACATCGGATGTAACTTATGTACTTCTTAAAGTTTGATTAATACATTTAATAAAAAGGAAATTGCAATAGAGGAATTCAAAAGGAAGTATTTTATTTCAAATCTTATCCATTACTATTCTTTGTTTAGACTAACAGTTTGTTCAAAATAAGGACAATATAAACAATTTCTTGAATACTTACCAGAAGTTTCCCCAAGATATTGTTAAATTTATGTGGTTTACAAATGTGGTACATTATCAAATACTGCGTAATTGTTAACCTGTTCGATCAGGAATGCATAAATAAGAAAATGCATTTAGTGTCGCATTACGTTGAATGGAAAATATTTCGGTAAATTAAAACAATTTGTTGCATAAAAAGAGATGTTTCATCAATTCTAGTGATCTACAGTTTCTTGTAAACTTGCTAAGTGTAAATCTAGAAATAAAATATTTGAATATATTTTCAATACAAAAGAATTTCCCTAAGAAATGCAAAAAGTATTAAAATCAAAATAATGAACCAAATTTCCTTCCTTATTTAATTTTAAAACGTTTTATTCAATTCTTTTTAAGGTTAAATAGGAAAGGATAAGTTCTTACATCTTATTTTTCTGAGACCTTATATCTTGTTAATCTAAATTTTCTCTCTTTAACTACAACTAACGACATGTGTGATAAATTACAATAAATAATCTATCTTTCATATGATGATCAACAATAATTATTTCTATTTATCATATTAATTATAAATTATCAACTTTAATAATGAGTTTAAGGAATACAAGAAGAGTTCAAAAATATTTCGATATGTAAATTTTTTAATGAACTAGTAACGCTTTATCTTTTCATTTATAATACCATTATAAAAACTGTTACAACTGAAATAATTTATAAGTATGTGTTACTGATAACATCAGTATTTGAAACATAATTCAAAATTTCCTGTACAATGTAATTTAATGCATAACTAAACGATAATAATATTTTTTGTGTTCAAATATCCTAGGTCCTCTTAGTTTGATTACAAACATATCATCTCTGTTTTTTTTTAACAAATCACCAATACAACATAATAGAAAAATGTAATCTGGAACTCAAAATAAAGAGAACTGCATCATAAATTTTGAATTTGATACACAACGCTTTTCTTCCTCACATAACCCAGATAACCACAGGAAAGTGACAATTCAACCGCAAATAACTAATGAAACACGCGAGTATCTTCATGAGTGCACGTAAGCCTTAAATGTGTATTTATTGATCACCTGGAGGATTCAAGAACGCAGATCTTCTATGTCACGCGAACGCATCCACCGCTTCCTTAGGAGCTAAACTTCCACATCCTCTTACCCAAAGAAGAAAGAAGTTTAAAAAAAACACTATTCAAGAAGAATAAATTTAACCATCGCATATAAAAATGGTGATATTAGACTTTGGCCTTGTTACTTTCGAAGCTGTAGATAAGCTATTTTTTTACGGAAACATGATGGAAAAAGTTCTACCGTTTTGTACCACTTTCCCCTATAGTCTGTAGTTTCCCAAGGAAACGTAACATATTCTTGGCACACATATACACTGCTTCTCGATCTAGCGTTTCAGGGTGAGCGTAGATCAATCAAACTGTCCAGTGCTCCTCTAATTTTAAGTTCTTTTCACCCCGCTTGACGAGGCAGGCACGAGGGTTTGGTTTTGGATTAAGGAAGGGAAAGAATTTAGCCAGCCTGAAAATCTTTACGAGGGATTTCATTTATTTTGAGTAACTTGCAGGCCATGGATGGTTATTAAGGAGGCCAATACCTTGCGTGTATGCTAACATGAATTTTATTGTGTTCGAAGAATCCAAAAATGTGTTATTCATGGATTATGTCAGAATAATATATTAGTAGTGATTGTAGTTTGGTAACTAATAATGATCGTATTTTTTTCCTGGAAAATTACCATAAAATAAGGTTAAAGTTTAATTATGTAGCACATAATTTATGTATATATTTTAATCGGAGTATAGTGTTCTACTTAAGAATAGGTTTTCGTCAGATAGTTATATTGCCCTGTTTAGGCATCGAACTTAAATGTCACTGAATCAATTTTTATCTTCACTAATAAATTAAACTCAGAATATACTTATACATATGCAGCAAGATTATGGTATTAAAGTATTATGAACATTTTTTACAACATCTATTGTTCAGTCTAAGGTATACACTAAAAATGAAAATTATTGATTAGTTTTTTGGAAACACTTTTGTTTTATATATTTTCCAGAGCGTTTAGGAAAGATTGATTATCGTTGCGGAAGCAATCTTTTTAATTGCATTTGTTCAGCATACGAACACGTATTTCAAGTATTGTGATTTCTTACATAATTTTGAAAAAGAAATTGAAGTCAGTAACTTTTGTTTAAGCATTAATTTTAGTTTTCAACGAAAAAAATGGTTTCATTAGGCAATTCTAAGGTATTTGAAATCAAAATTGTCCGAAATCAATTTTAGATGAGTGCGATGCGTCATCAGTATTCCATTTTTTTGTCAGACCACTCCCATGGAATGTAAAATCGTAATATTTCTCCACCATGTTTGAATAATGACACAAAAAATGAGGATTTTATACTAAACCCATTCATCATCCAAACCCATATGATAAAAAACTTCAAAATTAGGAGAGTCAAAGAAATTTGTATAACACGTTATATCTGCAATATAATCAGACTTATTTATTTGATTATAATAGTATGATATGATAATATTTTTGAAACATAATTTTCAGTTGTAAACACTTAAACTAAACATAAATTTAATTCACTCTCTTTCTATTTCTTCACTCCATTCATCATTTGAATAATCATTCATTATTTAATTTTTTATAGCAAATGAATATCAATACCTTTCGTTGTATTTAACAAAACACGCACGCACGCACGCACGCACGCACACACACACACACACACACACACACACACGTATGTGTATATGCTTCATAATATGTAATATGTCTGTATATATATAAATATAATAACATATATATACACATATATATACATATACATGTGAGTGAGAGAATTAAAATAATAAATATTCATTCTTTTATAATTATATTTTACTAAGCAATTATTTGTGTACCAATTTTCTTACAATTTCTAGTACTAGTTATTAGCAAACGATACAAGGAAAAATGACTTATATTCAATATATGTTCCGCACTGTTTTCTAAATAATTTTCATTTTACAATGAAGTCTGTAATTTTTTAGAAACCATATTGAAAAGAGCTTTTATATTGAATACATAAACATTTGAGTCATTTAATTTGAAAGTGGTGTAAGTCAATTAACTTAATTTAGAGGGGCTTGCTAATTTTTGAGGCTAGTATCCTTTCTATTTCAAATTCTAAGCCAAACTTTCTGAAACTAAATTTTAACTGAAAACAAAATTTATTACAACAAACATTTAAAATTGTAATTTGATTTCTTATGCTTAGAAATAATCACTGGGAATTATGAGTATAGATGTGATTAATGAAATCAGCCTTAAGAAAGAGATAAAAGTTAAGCATTGAGTTCTTTCATCTCCTTAAATTGTAAAAAAAAACTGCATCATCAAAACTGGATCTTTTTCTTTGATTGAATAAAGTGATGAAAAATACTTGAACCACTTTGCTTTTTACTTTATTTTTTACAAACAGAGACGTTTAGGATGTCGGAATGGCAAAATTTTCATTTTTAAAAAAAACAAGATCCTAATGGATAGTTATGTGCAAGAGCTTTTATGTTTCTTTTATAACAACGAAATATATCTATTAAATAAAAAGCTTTGGAGTAATTTTGGTTTTAAATATCTATAGTAAAAGTAATATAAATGTCATATAAAAGAATTTAAATACTACACATTCCTTACAAAAATTTTCTAATCACAGTTTGAAATTAATTGATAATTGATAACAGTATTTTGCTCACTTAGTTTCTTTGTTTATATTTTGAGAAATAACCAATTTTTATAGAGAAAAAAACTTTTTAAATCTTTATTCTGGATTTTGATGACTGGTTCGGAAATTTTAATAAATGTTTTATTAAAATACTTAGATTAAATTTACATCAGAACAGTAGAAGTGTGATTTCAATACCATTTATGGAAATGATATCAGCAATAACTATTAACTGATATTCATACAAGAATGAATTTTCATGATTTTAGTTTAGAAACAGTTTATTTATAATAGGTGTGTTTATTTCTCGGATAATTCGCATTCAAAAGCACTCGAAATATAATTACATTCGTTGTAATAAGATAAAATTAAACTCTTATATTAGATGTAACTAATTTTAAAAGTACGTTAAAAATCTTTTAGTGAAGGGAAAAAAATATTATTCCTCATACTAAGTATAATATTCTGTTTCCTTCGCAATCAAATTTTTCTTGCTGTTTGTGAATAAAATGCAAAGTCATCTTGAGTCAAGTTTACCGTGTTATATAGCATGTTATTTAAAGTTATATTTTATTACATTTTGCTTTCAATGAAGGTATGGAGGCGCTCCTTAAACCTCTTACCACTTTCTCACCATGCAACGAGGCGGTACTAGAACAATTAATTTCTGCATGCGTGTAGATAAGTAAATTGCGAGTGCTGGAGCACACGTGGTTTTATATTTATACCGATGCAGGTACCAGAACATAGCAAAAGAGGAATAGGAGTTCTAGTCTTGGTGATCCGAGGGATGTCTTCCTTCAACTATTCCAAACATCGACTGAGT
The DNA here is from genome assembly GCA_019974015.1 of Nephila pilipes. Lineage (NCBI taxonomy): Eukaryota > Metazoa > Arthropoda > Arachnida > Araneae > Nephilidae > Nephila > Nephila pilipes. The sequence continues at coordinate 1,136,595 of BMAW01082423.1, forward strand.
ATATCCTGGATGAGACGAAGACATTTCTCATCAAAAGATTATCGTTATCACATGTAATTAACCAAAGTTCTCTGAAGTAGTTTTTAGATGCTTGAATACTGTTCACATTCATATCTATGAAGATAGTTGACAATTATTTATCACTATATTTCAATCTATCATGATAACTTTACGATACAAGCTGTGCTCCTTTCAGTTTTTCATTAGCTATTAATTTTATCAATGTTTGACCTAACTTATTTTTGGTTTATTTAAATGAGTGATATCTCAAGAACAATTCTATATTGAATGACAAATAAACGAGATTTTTTAATATGAAATTGTACTGGATTATTTGCAATCTATTGATCTGAATCAAGTGAAGTGTGGTGTATGCTTACGTATGTAATTACCCAATCAAAGATCAAATTTAGCAATGATACCATACTCACACAAGTGATATTTAAATTTTTGAATTTAACATTAAATGTATGTAACTAACAACATGTAACTACTGTACCATAACTGTATTACAGTATGTAAGTAAACTGTACTATAACTGTGCATCAGTATGTAACTAACTGCACCATATAATGTAATACTCCACTCTTGAGATTCTGAAGTTAAAAGAATAATATTCTTCCTCTGAATGTTAAACCATTAACTTGGTTATATGTTGAATTGATTTTGACATTTATTTTTTCAATTTATTTCAACTCACATTTCTTTGTTATACGAGAAAGGAAAAGGAGTAGCGGATAAAAATATCCTTTTCTGAAACTTTATTTCGACTCTGAATCCCGAATTTCGATCTTTCTTTCTTCTTTTGTGGTACGAAATTGATTTTTTTGCTACATTCACATTAAAATAGATTAATGCTTTATCATTTGTCATAATATATTTCTAACTGTCACTTACTGAGCCATTTTCATCGAAACATGAGCAGTATGTTCCCTACTGAGCGCCAAGTATAAAATTGTATACCGAATCATTTAACTTTTTGTACGCATAGAACCATATTTAAAATTTCATTTACCGTCAAAACACAGATATAGTTAAAGACATAACTATATCTTGAGCTAACGGATTTTCATTTGAATCGAAAGCTATTTCTTTTAGATATACAGGGATTATAATGAATTAATAGGCCTTTGAAAATTTAAAGTTCAGAATTGCGATACTAGTTCAGTGTCTTCCTCGTCTTTCACATAAGGTTCTACATTATGCCATCCGAGGATGTATTCTTATGGTTACAGAGAATGTAAACACAAGTATCTTAATTAATTCCATTTAAAGGCAATTTTCATTGATTTAGTGCAAAATAATGTAATATCTTGATTTTGTCTAATTATAGTGTAACTGTGATAGCCGGGAAGTCAAATACATGACCTATGCGTCTGGCATTGTTCATATCGAATCTCGGATTCGAATCTTAATTCCACCAAAAATCTTCAAATAGAATACATAATTAAAGCTACTGCACATTATAGGAAATTGGGCTTGAAAATGATTACAAAGTATGACGAGGAAGTTAGAGTATTATAATATATAATTTGTTCTCTTAGTCTTGTGACCGAGTCTCAAAACTAAATTTCCGTAAATAACAATTTTGCGTAGTTTGTAGTATGAAGTTGTATAATTCGACAAAGCCATCTTATTAAGGTATAATATTGTAGTTAGTATATTTTCCAATCCTAATTTTTCAGGTATTATTAAGAAACAAGAAAACTGTAATAAATGTATTTTTTTTTTAAAATGGTACAAAAAAATCAAGTGACTACACAAGTTGAAAATTTTTTTTCAATATTATTAAAGGCATAAGAAACGTTAGAACGGCTCCTGGCTCGTTGTATGTTAAATTTTAATTGAACGCATATTAAAGCTTTGATTCCATTAAAGATTCGTCATGAGTGGAGATATTTCACATTAAATCTACCAGGGCTTCAAGTCCTCAGTTGGCGTAGCGTGGATGTGAAAAGTAGGTCTCAGCTTAACTCAGGTTTTCGTCAATATCTGTCCGTGGCTCAAATTATAAGACGTATTGATCGTGGTTAGCAGAATTAGAGCCGCGGAAAAATGGAAAGCTGAAAGTGTTCAAGATATAACAAATAAATATTTCTAAAATGTTGTGTTTAATACTTCAACCATTATGTTGCTTCATGTATTACAAATAAATTTAATGTCTTTTTTTACTTCATGTATATGTAGACATATAATGAATTACATAAATGCTTTTTTCGTGACATAAACCACTATGCACTCTTTCTTATGCTAAGGAATTTTAAAATGTCGTTCCGCTTTTTGGTTAGTTTTTATATATTTCTTTGCGTGTGAATATTTCATAATTACCGCAGTGATAAATTGCTTTTAGCTTTTTTTATTTTTATATCGGCTCTTACCATCACTCTTATACAACAGTAGCGATAAAATTCTTTTGCTGTCGTACACATTAAGCTCTTGCACACTCTGAAATACTTTAAGCATAGAATACTTCCTTAAATTATTATTTTAATGGCACTAAACCATGTTCTAATTTACATTTTTATGTTTTGTCCTCTTTTGTTTGAGAAAGTACTAAAACAAAATTTTAAGTAGTAAAATTATATAACAGCTTACATTAATAGCTCCAGAGTATCATCAATTTTCATGCTGTATATAATAGTTTCTGAAGTTTTCTTGTTAAGTGTGGTTTTCTGGAAGAAAAAACGCAGGTCTTTTATTTATGAATCAAAAGTCGAAAGAGTTGACTTTATAAGTTCAATTCCTAATTTTCCTCACACCCCTCATTCGCATCATGAGTATCATGCAAGGTACAAAAAAAAAAAAAAAAAAAAAAAAAAAAAAAAAAAAAAAAAACCCTGAACGATTATATCAGAACTTAAAGGACTATATGTTTTTGATAAAAAAGGAGTTTTAGTTTTATACAGCTATTGAAGTCAGATGTTTTGACTCGGATATGGATTTGTAGATTGAGTTTCATTTTGATTTTCAATACTTTATTCTTATAGCAATTCATCGAAATGTTTTTTTTTCTAAAATAAAACTAAAATATGCGTATGATATTGGGATAAAAAGAAAATTCGACTAGCTTTGCCATTCCTGTATTTTTAAGAGTATTTTAAGGGTTTTGAATGTTACAATGAATTTTTTTCTCAATGATTGGTTTAAACTTTCTTTTCTGTTTGATAACACTTTTATGAGAATTATTGGAAACAAATGGGTTATTCTAAAATTATTTTATGCATAAAAAAACCTAGAATAATCCATTATATCTAAACCAGACTCTTTGAATTGTCAACCAGTGGTTCTAATCTCTTTATTCTGAAATACTGGTTGAAGAATTACTTGCGTCATATTTTTCCGTTTAAAAAGAACAATAAAATATGTTCTACCTGATTTATATTTAAACTAGATCTCGATTCCTAACTATGTCTAACCAAATAACGACTGCATTGCTTATTTCTTCATTTTAACTCTTAGTTAAAAGAAGGAATGAACAACCTTATGGTAATGTAACTTGGCTAAAATTGATCAAATTCATTCAGAAAAGAACAGTGTCTCTTCAAGTTTCAGTACTTATAGTTTATACATTTTATATTTATTTATTTACTTAGCATAGTTTTCTATTCAGTCGTTTATGTAGAGTTTTTAAATAACATTTAGTTTTTATCAATGAGAGCCGTTATTTCGGGGAGAAAAACTACAGGAATTAAATACAAAATTGCTTTTGGGAAATAATGTATTTCTTAAAGAAATAGACATTAAAGAGTACTTTGACATCAGCTTACATATTTTGTAATTTTTAATAGAAATGTTAGATAAAACTAAATGAATTCATTATTTAACTGTTTGAGTTCAATTTTAAGGTCATATATCCAAAAATTTTATTTTTCGAATTTTTTTTTTTATGATTTACATAACCTTTTGAATATTTGAATTAAAAAGCAAACATATTTGAACACAAATATAATAACTCATAATTCTGTTTATATATGCAGAATTATGTAATAAATTTAAGGACATCTTAATATATTCTATAATTATTCGAAAGAAATTTCTTAAAAATATATATAATAATGAGAAATATGTTTTCTAAATTTAAATTTTAAAAATATATATAATAAAATTATATTAAAATTATTATATTTAAATTTTTAAAAATATATATAATAATGAGAAATATGTTTAAATTTTGTAATAGCCATTAACAGCCAATTTTTAAAATAGTTGAATATTCATCTTTCAAGATGAACCATATCGGGCAATTAATATTATAAAAGCCTTTTAAAATGAATATTATTTTCAAACAATAATTATAAAATATGTAAAATGTTTTAATGTTTTTCTAAAGATGACTAATAGTTTAATTATAATTGTAAGTGTAACCTTTCATTTCATATTTTAATATCTTTAACGATAAAATAATCTATAACTATAAAAAGCACATTCATTGTCAGAATGTGGGAAACTGAAAGAACGTGTAACTTGAAGGGAATCTAATATGATGTTACATTTTAACTGATATATAAATAACCAATGTTAGTGTTGTTTGAGAATTGAATTTCTGTTTATTCAGATGATAAATTCTTCCCGAGCTAAAGTATCAAATATAACAGTAAAGATCGGCTATTGTTTGTGTTTTATATAACATCATACGAGTTTTCCTGGAAAGATATTTCTCGGCAGTGAGGAAAGGTAACGTTTTAAATAAACACATTCACTGAAAAAAAAAATGAACGAAAAAATAGTACGTAAATCTTCAAAGCCTAACATTCCAAAAGTCATCTATCTAAACAGGTCTTTTATTGTCTCTTCATAACGCTTTTAGGTGCGCATTGGCAATGACTAAGGGTAAGCGACATTTTACAAGAAGTAAGTAAATTTTGAATAATATTTTTCTGCAGTAATAGATTAAGTGTAGATTACTAATTATTTTAGACGCTATTTTAATTTGCATGAGTTGCATATTTTTTTCTCGATTTAGTTTGACTCGGTAAGTTTCTCGAAGTGGCTGATACTTTTGTTTATGGTGTAAATATTCAAAAACAGAATTAAGAAGTTTGGATATTTTTTTTTATATTTCACTGGTTTTAATTGCATTTGGAAAATCAGTTTGGTACTTCTTTTCTTTTAATTTACAAAGGAAACGAAAGAAAATATAATCGATAGAATAGAGGTACAAATTTTTTTTTTTGGAATATATTACAAAGGAATTTCACCTTTATTGTTGAAACTATTTATATTTTTTTGGTTTTTAAATGGAAAATATATATATTAAACAAGAAAAATATTTCTTTATATTTATAATTTCACCATAGTTTTTTGTTGTTGCTGGAATTAAATGCAAGTCGAATAGATTTTGCTCCTTTATTCTCCTGTTAATATATTCGTTTAGTATTGTCTTTCCTTTTAAATTTTACGAAGTGAATATTCAAAAGACTCCATGATATCCTTCTAGTGTTCTATCTATTTAAATATATCCAGAAAAAAATATTCAGTAATCATTATGGTTTGAATAATTAATAAAATATATTTTTGAAAAAAACTTTAAATCTTTTGAAATATGTGCTTCCTTGACGTGCAAAAAATGATTGAAACAGTTTTGTTGTTTCATTAAGGTTTTTAGTAAACTTTATTAATATTTTTATGACAGTAAGCATCTCATCCAATTTTAAGAAAATAATCACTGAATAATTTATTTTCTGATTGCCGGATAGTTTAAAGTACAAAATATTGAATTTTTACTAGTCCTCAAGAAATTAATTAGCGTATTATAGTTAACGTTTTTTTTACATTGTCATTAGTAGGTAACAAGCTCTTTAAAACAGAAAAAAAATTAAGAACTAAGAATTCTACTCTTGATATTTTTTGTTTGTTTTATATTCAGTATATATTGTAAAATTAGAACTTCCATTAAAATGTGTTCTTAAGCGAACGTTATTTAATGCCACTTTTCTGAGTTTTTGAAATATAATCAAAATATTTTTGAAATTACTGAATTCTGGTGTTACCTCCTTTCTGAAAATTTTTTAGGTAATTTAAATAGTTTTTCGAAAAAATAAGAATTAAAGTGAATAAGTCTGCAAAGTTGTTTTTATAAGTAAGTATAAAATAACTAATTTCTAATAAAAATGTAAAAGTTTCAATACCTCCTGAAACGTTTAAACGCTTTTGGAGATTAACATTGCATCGAGCTAAATAAATCCTTATAATTTTGAAAAAAATAGACTTTTTTAATAAATGTATTTTTAACTAGACTCTAAATTTTTTTTTTTTGTATTTATATATTTAAAACTATTTCATCGAAATAGAGTAAGAGATTACGTTTAGTGTATTCATCTATATTTAACCTGGATACTTGACTATGTGTTGCAATTTCCCTATTTATGAAATCAAGGTCTTAATTAATTAATTTAATCGACATAAATAAAAAAGAAATCAATTTCTAAAATTTTCAGAAAGTAATTTTTGTAGATATGTATAAGTAATGCTACAGATATTTTTGTAAAACGTTATTAAGATTTAGTGTCCTTTACCCGATTATGTTACTTATCGATAACAAAACCATTGAATGTTTTCATTTATAATTATTATCAGCTCTATTATTATTTTTCTCCATTATTTTCTATCTAAATTATTTCATAAATTTATTTTTCTATTCAATATAATATATTTTTAAAATTATATCAGTTAATTCAAAAATAAAATATATTGCTCGTGATGATCTTCTATTTCAAAACTCGATATAATAAGTGGACAAATAATTTAAAGTTATAAATAAAAGAAAGAGGATCATTTTTAATTGCTCCATATAAGGAATAATTTTTTTTTATTTTTTTTCTCAGTATCTTTTTCATTAATTTAATTACAGCTTTGAATACTTCCTGAGCTGTAGAAGATAAGTTAATCGCGTGAAACTTTTGATTTAAGGTCTTCAGGTCACGTAGGAAGTTTCCAATATCCAAAATTTTGCCTTGTTGTAATCAATGTTTTTGTAACTATATTCAATAATATAAATGTTAGATTATCTTGTATTCTTGAATTAAAAATGATTATCAATGGATTAATGGAAATACATTAGTTAATATACTGCCTGGAATTTTTTTTACATTGTCAATACTTGAGATACTTATTTATCATTATAAGATTTCTTTCTTAAGTCTACATATTACAGAAATTGTAGACAGAGGCCTATGAAATAGTTTCATGATCTGAAAGATTGGATTTGGTAAGAAATTAGATTAGTGACGAACAATGTTTATAAATTAGTTTTCAATGTTAATTAATTAATTATCCTTTTGACTCATTAATTTCTGTATAGTTCCTATTAATCTTATAATAATGATTCATTTTTGTCTAATCACATAGGTAATTACGAAATTAAATAAGGGGAATCCATTTTTACACTAGTATATTTTGGTACAATTACAATATAAGTTTTTAAAGCAACTTAATTTAAATTAAGTTCAAGAATGAGGAATTTCCTATTACAGCTCAAAGTAGTATTTGTAAAACTTTAAATCTTTCTTCAAAATTTAAAAGTTATCGCTGGAAATTCCATCCTGGTCATTTCCTTCTTAAGGTAGAAACTGTAAGGTGACTAATCAGTTTTGTTTTGTTGTAATCAGTTCTCGCAATTTACTATCTAACCTCGTGTTATAAATATACGAGTCAATATTCCAAAGGAGAACTCGAAGGCAATGGTTGTTCTTCTTACCACTAAGTTTCTTTTTCATCCACAATTGATACTTTATTAATGTTAACAGGTCATGAAATCATTCAGATTAACTTCATTAAATTCAAGCCAGATAAAAATAATTCACTGTTCATGATAAATATGCTATTCACTCGTTTTGGAAGGGACTATTAATTATAATTTCAGCTAAATTATATAAAGGTATGATACCGTATTACTTTTTTGAAATTGTTGAATGGTAAATACGTATGGAATTGCGATTGAAGTTAACCGAGTACTATCATAGATTTTGTTAGATTTAGAATTCGAATTCTGCTCTAAGATAAAGTTAGATAAATAAAGCAAAATTTTGAATCTATGATTCAAACAGATTCTTCAGCTTACCTATTCGATTGTCGAAACGCCTTTTCTTAATTTTATTCAATAAAATTGAAGTAACAACGTTCATTATATTTAATGTTAAGAATTTTAATACCAAAACTAGGAGTTTAAATTTTAATACTTCACATTCTATTCTAACGTTTAAAAATAATTCTGCATTTCAACATGTGAGTTTATAACAGTAAAATAATGAGTTTTGAATATATTTGAAATTAGAGATGAAATACATTTATTTTACATTGTTTACTTATTATTATTAATACTGTGAGTCTAAATGGATATTGTTCCGTATTCTTTCCAAAATTAAGCTTCTTTTCCCTTTTGCAACACCAAAGAGCTGAACGATACCACAAAAAATAATGCCATAATTTATCCACCATATGAGGAGTTAATTTTCAAACCTCCCACTAGCGATCCATCTTCATATCTCGACAGAACTCCCAGGCATTCGAGAATTCAATAAAAACCTTCTTTCTATCCCTTTATGAGAAAGAATAAAAGAAAACATTGCCAGAATAAAATACTTCAGAATATATATGAGTTCAGCGCAATGAAACATAAGAAGGGACTTATACCTTTTGTGCAATTGTTCACAAAGAATATATATAAATATATCACAGCGAGTTGAAAATGCAAGACTTGAAGGCAGTCGAATCTTTTAGCTTGTCGTTTCTTTAATCCTTAAAGTGATAGAGTTACCCAGGGTACGTCGTAAACAATGTGACAACCTCGAGCTTTAAAGGGTTTTCAGTTCTTTGGAAGAGATAAGATTTTCCTCCCCTCTTCTCATTCTTTCATCTTGCCGATTTCCTTATTGGTTTTGATCCTGGTTTATATATGGATTGAAAGAGGTATTTCCATCGGTATTCAGTTTTCAATAAAGAAGCAAATATGATTTTAAATGCACAGGGAGCTTAAAGTGGTCGGGAGATAAATAGAGACTTGAAATGAAAAATAACAGGATTTGAGTTTTAGCATGAATAACTAATGATTTTTAAATATTTAGGATCAATCATATTAAGAGTTATAATGCTAAAATCTAGTCTTTAATCAATTTTTTTTATCTGGTATTCAATAATTTATTTAGACAGAAATTTTACTCACACTTATGTGCAGTCATGTAAAATGAAAATTAATTTTCGTGGATAAATGTTTAATATTTTAATTAAGGGTTCTAGAAATTAGAGTCACGTTTGAATAAAAACCTTTCATTCTGTAATTAAAAGGATAACATAGAGATGACTTTTATCTTTGAAGAAAAATGATGAAAGGTGTTACAGTTGATAACATAAATTTTTTTTAGTTTTGTTTGATATTGATTTCAGGTCAAAACTATTATTTCAATGACATTATAAAACAAAAGTAAGTAGAGATATTTTTAATTTTATTAAATGGATGTAAAATTTTTTAAGAGATTAAGCAATTGCTACACCCATTCCTTAAAGTATTTAAGTATACTAAATTGTTTTTTCTACATTTTTCAAATTTTTTACTTCAAAACACAAATTATTTTAGAAACTTTGTTTAAATTTCATTAATTCGTTACCTCTTTCATTCTTAAAAATGATGAAATGACTTCTTTTGAATTAGAAGGAAGGAATTGATCGATAAAATTTTTCAATAATAAGAAGGATAATTCTTTTGTTCAGTATTTTCTAAATTTAAGATTCTCCACATATATCCATATAATTCATTATAAAATGTAGATTTCATAGCTCATGCTTTATCACTTATTCCCTTCTAACCAAAGCTTGATTTACTTTACTATTGTTTCTTCCGCATAAGAAGTCATGTATGGATAGTTATCAATATTTGTTATAACAGATTCAGTTCAGACCACCAAATTTTTAAAATACCATAAGGTATTTTCGAATGCTCTTTTAAGAAAACGTTTGTATACTTCTTAAGAAAATTAACTAAGTCTTTTATTTTAATGTTTAATGTGCATTATCTCTTGTATAATAACTTCAAAAGCAATCAGTTTAGAAGTTTAAAGTAAAATTAGTCATCCTCATGAAATATTACTAAACGAGATACTTCTATATTCAGTTAAGTACCATATCTGTTACACGAAGCCACAATTTATCCCATTTATTACTCGTATATCTCTTATAATTTATAATAAATTAGATTCTTAGTAAAAAGATCAAATATAAAACCGAGAGAAAATTGGAGATCCACTCTGCTGCGCTAGATTTGAACTGGTATTTCACATTCAATATAAATTGCTTGAAAACAACATTAACAGGTTGATCGTTAAGTATTTGTGTACATATTTATTAGTCAACAAAATGGTTTTTTAATAATTTAGAAATTTTGTTACTCTCAACTTTAAAAAATCAATCCAGTCTTTTTTATGAAAGGTTTTTACATATTTTAATACTTCTTGAACCTTCAAAGATACTTCTTTTCTTTTGAATGCCATGTTTCGTGGAAAATTCTTTTACTGGAAAAAATATCTTGCAATCCTCAATCATTCTTCGAATCACATAAAAAAAAGGAAATAATTTAATTTTATTTGTTGAAATATATTTTCGATTAAAACAAATATAAAATTGAGATAAAAAACTTTTCAGTGTTATTTTATAGTATTGTTTAAAAATGCATTTTCAAAAGCTGTGCGTGGGAAATATCTAACTTAAAAATAATTTACTGAAATGTAATATTTTCAAAACATTTCTTATTTCTATAAAATGTGTTGTATTTATGATTTACAGTATTTTCAATTAGCAATTAATTACATTATCATAATTCATATTTACGATTTGTTTCAGTAGTAAATTATTTTACTTAAAATTATAAAATTTATAACTAAACTTATAAAAGCGTAAGCATATATTACCACACTGAACTTAGAGATATATATTTGGAGTATGCATTATGTTATTATATATTATTGTAAATATGTAAGGAAAAAATCTTAGAAAAAATAACTGCTTTCAAAACAGATCGAAATTTTTGTAAATAAATATTTAATACCAATTTTAAAGCAATTCAACTTATATGATGCATTTGAAGGTTACAGCTCTTGTGATTTATAACTCTCAGTTTAAGCAATCCAAAAAATGATCTACTTAAAAGTAATAATATAAACTAAAAATGCTTACAATTTTTTAAAGAAGTATCTGAATTGAAACGCTGCTTGTATTAAAGTATAAGTATTGCTAAGCTAATTCTTGAATGATCTATTTATAACAAGAGGCTCAGTCAGAAACATAATGTTTAAAGCAAAACTAGAATTCTTTTAAAGAAAGATTTCCATCTGTTAAATGAATTCCCGTTCACATAACCTCGTTACTTTAAATGTAATACTGAAACAGCAAAATAAAACCCCTATCGCATGTGGAATTTCTTATCGAACTGTTAACTCACGTTAAAAATGAAATTATTTGTAACTTTCCTCCATTAAGCCAAACTACCCAGATAATCTACGGAAACCAGTATCGCTCCCAATCAGACTGAATGACCTTCTGCGCTATCCAAACTCTTAAAAAGGGGGAATTAAAGTCGATGACTCCTATTTCCAGCCACGTCATTGTAACATAAAGAGTAGGATTTTTGTTGTCTTCAAGTCCGTAGACAATGTGCAGGCGAAATAAAGAGGGAGTAAGACAGGAAATCCCTAAATGCTGGCGGCATAATCGTCCACATCTTTCCTTCTATCTTTTCTTCTTTTAGTCCGTCCGGCTGTGTGGTCATCTGTCGATTTCGGCAATGGCAGAGACCGCCGGGAATGACCACGATCATTGCGGTTATTTCCATCAGGATGGAAACGACTTCCCGAGATTGGCTTGGCTCGAAAATGGTGTAATGTCGTGGCAACTATTCTTGCTTGGCTTAGAGATCATAAATGCGCTTGGGATTGTAGCGCGGTATTTTAACTTATGTGGGATATAAAAATAGAGTGTAAAAGACACACACACAAAAAAAAAACCTGAATGAAATATAGAACCGATATCAAACGGAATCAGTTTCTCATTATATATGATTGTAGTATAGTTATTAAATTATTCATATTTTATGGAAACACGCAGTTATAATAAATGCACCAGAACAATCATTAATTGTAATAGGGTTCTACTAATGAGGTAATTAATAATTGATAAGATTGTAATTACATGTAAGATTAAATAAGGAACCGGGTATCTAATTAAGTTTCGTTTTAATATGCACATGTAATCAAATTGCAGTAAAAATAGTTAACATGAATTGTGCGTGTAACTATTCATGATATTCTAGTACAACATCTAGTTCAACTGTTGTGGAAATTATTTATATCGTGTAAAATGGAGAATTAAATTTTAAAACTAACATGCTTTTTACGTGTAACAAAATCGAATAACGAAGTGTTTTTCCTTATTCAGAATTAAAAAGTATGTTAATCTCATTAATATATATTGTCTTATTCTTAAACGTTTGACTAAAATAGGATCAATTGCTGCAGGAACAATATTAATTAATATTGCTTTGTCAATTATCATGCATATTGTGTAGTTTGAGGCAATCGTGAGCAAAAAATGCATAACTTTTTTTAAGTGCAGTAATAAATAATCAATATGTAATTACAATGTGTGCAATTAAGTATGATTTAAATTACTATTAACAATGTAAAAGAATGATTTAAATTACTATATAATGTAAAAGAATACCAATGGTTTTTATGTCTAGCAAAAATAGAACTTTTTTTTTTTTAAATAAGACAAAGATTAATATTTAAAGAAATGTTAACCTCAGTCAAAAATTTTATTTTGATGGACAGTTAAAACATAATAAATTCGCTTTAAAGCTTTTTTTTTTCTTAGGAAAATGCTTAAAATATATTTCCAACGCAATCTTTTACCTTTGTAGATTTTTAATTACTTTATTACTAAGTAAGCAGTCTTTATATAAAAATTAAATTTATTACAATATACTAGTATAAAACTATCTTTAATACAAATCACATAGAAAGTTTAATTTATATTGTCCTCTGAGATACCTACAATGTTAGGAAATTTGTTAGTTAGGAATATTGGCTAAAAGAGATGAAAATATACTACATTATCTCACAGGAAAAAAAAAAGAAATTATTAATACTAATATTTACTTGAACAGGTATGAAAAGTTGTAAAAATTATTTTTCATGCGGAAATCAGCATTAAACTATATTTTTTATGCTACTAAGTCGATATTAGTTTTAAATTTGTACCCAAATATAACATACTGAGTTAAATTATATCGATTATCACCAGTTTATATTATTTATCTGTGATCATGTACTAGTTGCAAAAAAATCTTCGCATTGAAAGATAACATATTCTATATATTATTATTGACTTTCTTCCATTGTTCATTCTGATGTTAGGTTGTTTGATTTTAATGGTTTTTGATTAACATTTATAGTCTAACAATAAATTCCATGATTCTTATTACACATACACATGTGTTTTTAAATCGAAAATAAGGAAGAAATACGAAAAAAAAAAAAAAAAAAAAAGGACGATACAAGGAAAAAAAGTAGAAGGAAGATTTATTAGTTTCCAATCAAATAAAACAATAATAATCAAATTGAAAATTTTTAATAAATAAAATTAATTACCATTTCAATGAATATCAGTTAAAACTATTGATTTAAAATTTGTATAATTAACTGAATTAAAATGTAATAGTTTTCATCCTGTTTGTATAGACAATGACAATTTTTGTTTTTACTTTAATACTATTAGAAACAACATAGTTAGCTAACACTATTATGTGGCTTAAGAATTAAAAGATATCGCTAAACAATTTCCCATTCCCATTTAATTTATCTCTCTAGAGAGAAATATTTTAGCAAGCATTTTTCTAAATAATTCAGTTTTTACCCCTTTTTCTTGATCATTTCCTCCACTTATATTCAGATATGTTAGTTGTTGGTAGTTGAGGAGCTCATGGTCAAATTATATTTTCTATGAATCATTGATTCTCGAATTAATTGATTGTTAAATGTCCTATTAATACCAGTGGACGCGGAAGCCTAATGATCCTGGTCGCAGTTTCCATCGAGTCGTGGGTTAGCCTTGATGTCACAAAAGACCCACCGCGTAGATGGGGCTGATGTACATTAAATCTATCGAGGCTCGAGATTCTTCTATTGGCTTGGTGGAAAAGTTAGGGGAGGGGATGTCTGCTAAGGTGTCATCCTCGTCACTTGACCAAGGTTCAAAATTACGAGATCAGTCAACAATGATTCTAGCTTGCTTCTAGTGCTACGTTAATAAAACAAAATTATTCCCATTAACACCAATTTCAAAGTGTTTCACTGTCTCTGGATTATGGAAGTACTTATGATACACCCAAAAAATATTAAAACATGGTTCTCTCTTAGTCCTAATAAAAATATTTCAGGTATTTTTATCTCGTATATTTGTTTGCATAATGATTATTTATTTAAATTTAATGCCAATAAAAAGAAAGAAAGATTTTTTCGCATTTTTACTTATGTCAACAAAGTGAGTCATAACTAATTATGAAATATTTCACCTATAATTTATTCATAAAATATTATCTGTATAAAAACTGTACTTTTACTGTATTAAAAATTCCCTATAAAAGAAGGAAAAAAAAAAATCCCCAAGACTTACATATGACGGGCATTATTCTAGTGGCCAAAATAATCAATCAAATTCATTTCTTCTGTTAATTAGTGTTTTTCTAGAAAGGACATTCTTTTTACACCTTAATTAAAAATCAATATGAGATAAAAAATTCATTTATGTAAAAAGAAAATCTCTTTCATAAAATCCATTAGGAAAACGATGAATTTTAAAGCAGTGAATCAAGTAAAACTGTTACGCACAAATTGATTCGACGATATACATTTTTTTTTATTTCTTTCATTATTTTTGCTTTCGTAATAATCAATCTCAATCTGTGTTGCAATTTCTTTACTCGTAGATTAATTTTTTTTATCAAATTCTAACAAATTATACATGCATTTGATATCCAAGTCCAGCGCTTGATGTTGGCTGTTTGTGTTTAAAAGGCTTAAAAATAGACATCAGATTGAAAGATTTTGATCTCCGCTGTTATTAAATTATTTCATAGTGTATATATATATATATATATATATATATATTTTTAACATGACTTAGTCTTGGTTTCATTATATTCACTTTAGATAAATTTATCTCTAGTAATAAAATCACTTTTGATTACTTTTAATGCTATGATTAAAATTATTAAATCTGCACAAATAACGAACTCAAAATTATTTTCTTACGAAATTACAATGTGAAATTAATTTTGTCTTAGAGAAATTGTATTTAAAATTATGAAATGTATCAAACTGACTGATTTCTTATTTTGTGTACATTTAATGCCATTAATAATTCGATTTTCTTAAAGAAAATGGATATTGGAGTTCGTTAATGCTTTTATAAAAATTATGTTTTTTTTTATATTCGTATGAAAAGCTTTATGCCCACTATAAATAAGAAAATGAACTCAAATATTGCTTACACATATTAAAAAAGACCATTTCAACATCTATATCTTCCTTTGGGAGTCGTTTTCAGTTTCTTTTACATAAGATATAAATTAAAATACATTTATTCTAATAAATATTGTTGTGCAGACATCAAATACCAAATGCATCATGTTCCCATCTGTTTCATGAATATTACTGAAAGTTCGAGCTCGTCAAAACCAAACGAGTTCTTTTGTATGACTAAAACCACTTCTAGCATCTCCAGATACGGCTGATGGCCTTTTCCATCGAAAAGGCAAAGAGCGAGGGTAGTTTATTCGAGAGGGAACTTATCTCGCATCACAGCACGCTTCATGCATTTGCGATAGAATGACTACATGTATTTTTGGCAGGAGGAGGCTTGTCTTTTGATTGTATGATAGGATTACGATGGGTATGTATGAAAGACGATCCCAAGATACATACTTCAATATATAGGACGACTTGTTGGTTTTATTTCTAGATAAGTAATGGACATACTGTCACTGATTAAAAGGAAGGGTTTAAGAGGAAAAAAATAATACGGCATAAATGTAGCAATGAAAAGATTTTGTCGGCTATTCTTTGACAAATGCGACATTTCCTATTGGACAAAAGAAAATCAATTGCCATATAAGGAATTAAAATGTATATTTTAAAGCATTTTGTCATTTAAAAGACAAAGTTTGAAATTAAATTAATACTATAAAATTAAACAAGACAATTGTGTTATCTTTGTAATTAAGTAAGTATTTTTTTTTCATTTAGAAGCGATTATATGATTGCGTCTAATACTTTAAAATCTGTGCTTATTTATTTTTTATTTTCAAAAAGGTAAATCGATACGAAAAATGTCAGCTTCCTACTAAAATATTGGAATTTATCCCTGAAAACATAAAGAAGCTTTTATGTATTATAAGTGTATAAGGTAATACATTTTTATGTTTAGTGAATATAACATATTTGTGCACTTTTATGAAATAATTTTTTCTAACGTTGTTACATAACATGCCTTAAAAAGGAATTTAAAGTAATTAGAGCAACAATGTATCGAAGTCTTTTGATAAAAATGAAATGTGGCTTAAAAAATAAGTTTAAAATTTAAAAAAAAATGAATTTAAAATAACATGTAAAATGTTTCACAAATTTTGATGTTTTGCCAAATTCTTACAGTTCCAATATTTTTCTTTTCGAATTTTAAATATATTTAGTTTTTGGTTACCAAACTGCATTACTATAGCAGTTGTACATAATACTATATATTAACTAAATGAATAAGAGATTTCAAAACGACACCTAGAATTTTATTTTACAAAGCATCAGATAGAGAAAAATTTCATTAATACCTTTAGTATTTGTAATAAGTAGGGATAAGAGAGAAAAATGGATGACTGTAAAAATTACAAATATTGGTGAAATGGCATTAAATTAATTTTCTTAAATAGTGTGTATATATATTTTGAAATATTATACAAATCATGAAATATCGAGTTTTATAATTCTTTCCCAAAAATTAAACCTGTAATTCTCCGGATTATTTCCTTCATTTAATCGCTCCATCACTATTCAATAATTTAAGAGTAGTTTATTATTAATACAACAGTTACTCAACTTCAGTTTATTTAAATCTATAAGTAACCAAATCACAAGATGTTTATTATCACGCTTGTTGAACTATCCCCATATTCGCCAGAATCTACAGGTTAATGTTATAAATATTTAAATGTTGTGAATCAGTCATGTTCGAGTCCATAGTAAAACTTACCATGAGTATTCTACTCATTGACCCATCCTCATTATATTCGATTCTATACTATTTACTCTTGTCACACTATGAAAAATTTATTTTCTTAATTGATGACTTCCGTTCCTCTTTCAACCTTTAACTTTCGCATTAAACTCTTTGCTTCTTACAAATGCCTCTCCTCAATCTTATTCACATCACTTCAATAATTTACTTCTAATTTACATAAGTTACTCTTCATTTATCGAAAGGGATTGTGAACTGAACACATCATATTAAAGCCCCCAAGAGTTAGTTGAAGAAAAATATGCGATAAAGCCCCGTTGTAAGCTACATAATTTGTCTAAGAATTTGACAAAATACTGTGTCTAAGAACATAATTAAAATGAACCTTCCCTATCCTAGTAAAGTGTTGTATAAATTATTTCCGTATACTTGATTGCTGATTGAGCCTTATTCAACAGATAAACCTTATAGTTCCCATAACTGCATACATCAGTAGAAAATACTCGAAACAGCTTATCGTACGATAAATCTCGTACTTATTTATATTGGTTGCAAAGAAACATTACGAGGATCGTAGTGATAACAAAAGATCTAGGTCCCCTACATTTATTACCCAACTTTTCTTCCTCTGGCCACTTAGTAAGACCGTTCTAAATCTTTCACGTGTAAAATCGCTCCAATCAGCTAAGATAAACACCCTGGTCTTGGCAAGAGAAATAGTGTTAAATGTTTGTGTGTCCCACGTCTCCCTATGGTGTCGTTTTCTGTAAGAGCTGTTAAGTTTCCCGGAGTTTTGTTGTTGTCGCATTCGCCTGCAAAACCGGAAAATAGATTCTCAGGAGGTTGGTCAAAATAGAACTCGAAATGGGTTCCTTTGGACCACCGACACATACTAAAGTCTGATTTAAGAGGGGGATTCGTGGAATTTTTATTCTGAATAGATGGGCTTGAAGCGGAACAAGAAAATGGACGTTAGAAGAAAAATAATTTGTTGTATAAATGTGGACGTGTGTTGTTGATTGGGATTTGTTAAGATGCTATTAGCTCTTAAATCACAACCAATTTATTTGGAGCGTATATTCTTCTTTTTTACAAGCAGAGTAAAATAAATGTGTATGGTGTTGTATTATCTCCACTTCTTACTGTACCGAACTTTTAAATTTTTTTTTCAACGCAAGATATGATTTCTATGAAGTAAGAAAAAGCACACAAACAAAATTCTGGAATGTACTTACGTACTACCAAATGAAATAAAAAAAGAACTCATTTTAATAAACCAATGCGGGGTTCACTTTAAAATAAATATTAATGGAATTCAAACTCATTATTATAAATTATGATATCAAAACTTATTTTAAGAATAGGGCAAATCAGCTAAAACATATAATTTATGATTTAATTAAAATAAGACTTTTTGTATTCAATTACTTTAAAAATAGCCAACTAGAATTAAAAATTCATATTTTTAAAGCTATCATATACTTTTAGTAAAGCTTATAAAACTTTTTTCAAATTCCTACAGAAAAACAATTGATTTAAAAAAAATATTTTTATTATTATTAGCTTTAGAGACATGTTTAAACAAAATTGACTATTATCTATTTTAAAAGCAGAAAATATAGTGAAGATGGTTATGGAAGGTGGGATTCAATACTTTAAAACAGACATTACTGTCGTTGGATTTTGTTTCGGACAAGATATGCAAATATATTTTGTTTCAGAAATGTTGTTACATGTAAATGATTCTAGAAAGATAATAACGATAGTATGTTTGTGAGATTTTGCACATCATCAAAAGTTAATTCATGATCAAATGAGGAGCACAATAGTCATCTATTTTATGAGTTTAAGTATCAAATGATCTTCAATTTCACGCTCACTGGATTTAGCATTATTTCGTATAGTATTCAATTTTAACACAAGTTTCATTTTACGCGTAGTTGTACAAATTATTCTTTGACTTCATATTTATGGTATTCAACAAATAGTTAAAAATACTTCGTTACATGAGCGTAATGATAAAATAATAAAATAGGTGTTTTCATAGCAATTAAATCTTCGTTCAAAAATCAAATTTCGTTACAATCATGAGGATGACTTACATTAACAACAAAAGGTCATATCATTTGAAGATAGAATTTATTTTAAAAGTTAATTATGTCAAAAATTCAAAAAAACAATCTTGGACTTTCCAAATCATAAATCTCTTTGATTTAAGCTTAAAAAATGTTAACATTTTCGAGTAAAGGATAAAAGAAAAAAACGTGCCAATTTTTTGCTGATTTCAAAAGTAATTGATCGAGGGAAAAAAAAAACTTTCTCAAAACTCTCTCTGTTAGCCACAATCACTAAAAAAATCTTTATTATAGCGAACAGAACGTATGGAAATGAAGTCATAAGGAATATTATTATTTAAGAACTCAAAGCAAAAATACAAATGTGTTACTAAAATTTAGTATTCATTAATTTAAAGTTACATTTAAAAAGTTTCTGAATTAATCTACAAAAATATACAAACATGAATAAATGATGTCTTGTTTATAATTCGAAATTTTAAAAGTATGCAAAGGAAATGTTAAAGGTTAATATCCAAATAGTTTAGTCAGTAATGTTTATATAAGTTATTTTTCAGAAACAATTTTATAGATGGACACATAGAAAAATATCAGACATTTCAGAGTTGAGCTGGAATTTTTTTGATTAACAATATTCTTTTTAAGCATGCAATTTATTATTTTAAATTACTAATAGTTTATTACAGTAACATTTATTAATGTTAGAGATCTGTATTTTGTGAATGAAAAGAGTTTTCCATTGTACACAATACAAATCCCGATTTTAAATTTAAATATTTTTTTTTTGCTAAAAAATCTTATTTTTTATAAGATTTTTTTTCCTGAAATACTTCCAAAGCTATGAAAATTTTCTGCTTTTCCTTGTATTAACTCTATTGAACTAAATCTTATTATTTTTAAGTAGCAAAAGATTTATCAGTGTTTTTCTAAACTGAAAAACTCAATTAAAACTTAATTCATATTAAACTGGATTTAATTAAAGCTATTACAAAGTCACAGAAATTCTTGTTTAAAACATATGCATAAATGTATTATAAAAATGCTTAAAATGCAAAGTCTAAAATTTCCTTATTAAATTTATAACAGTTAATTATGATGAATGAATAGTTCTATCATACATTATTAAAATATCTCCCTCAACATAAAAAGAAAACAAGGAAAATATTTGAATGCAATACCATAACAATAATTTTAGACCCTCAAGCAATACAATAATTTGTTTCTTAAAATAGTTTTTTCAGTGCGTAAAACTGCGAGA
>BMAW01082433.1:0-11197 GCA_019974015.1 Nephila pilipes
GGTGCACACACGTTTTTAATTACTAATTTTTCAGATTCAAGTTTAAAAATATAAAATTGAGGAGAAACACTAATTTATCTTCTCTTTAAAGAGAACTGAATTTCAGCTGTATAAAGTTCAGATATATTTCGGTACCTTAATAATAAAATAATTAATGATTATAAGTAAGCTGCCCTGAACACCTTTGAAATTATGAAAAACCTAATGGATTTTAAAAAGTTTGAGGTTCTTTTTCAGTTGTTATTTTTATTAATACATAAGAAAAAATAAATTCAGGAATGTAACACAGAAACTTGATTATTATTTATTTGTAATAGTTGGAAAGTTTAAAACGTTTCTAATTCTGAAGAGATAATTTTTAACACCTTATAATAAAGTAATAATTATTTTAAACACTGAAAGTATTGATTAAAATACGATAAATGAAATGATAGAATATATTCATTGTTTTTATAAATTCTTTGAAATTAAATAGATATTTTATAGATATTTATTTCGCGACATTTTTAGATATTTAAATATATTTTAAAAGAAACTTAATTCCGTTTGATAATTTAATGTGAAGGAAAAAATGTGAATTAACCAAGCAAAGAAAATACAAACAGAGTAATTTTTCCAATTATTTAATACTAAATTCTCTTCTTCACACGCACACACAACACTTCCTGTACTCTTACTTTTGTTAATAATTTAGTTAATCATCATTAGCTTATAGTTTTACCGTTGTCGTGAGACAAAAAAGAGATCAGGTTGTAGAAACTACAACAAAAATTTATTTACTCTCTTAACTCACGAGTGTTATCTCACTCGCTCACATCAGCTTCTCTCCCGGTCAGGTATGAAGGGATCGTGTGGCATCAAATACTCACCCCTTTACAAAAAGAATGCTCTCTAGAGGCGGGCTTTTAAGCACAAAAGATAACAATAAATAACAAATTCTTCTCCCTCTCCAAAATTTGTTAACGTTTGAAATTAATAAGAATCAAAAGTGAGTATATAATCTATTTCATTCTTCAAAGTGGCTTTTTGATTCATTTAAGAAATTGGTTATACCACTAAAATTCTACACCAAATAATGTTTTTAATTCAAAGGCGAAAATTCAAATCTGAAGTCAATATGACACACAGACACTTACTGATTATCAGTACAAATATGGACGGGGATTACAGAAACTCTCATCCTTTTGATTGAATTCCTCAACCTTAAGATCAAGTGTGGTATTCCCTAAGGAGTCATAAAATTTTATGTCAACTTACATTGTGTCGCAATCAACACTCACCAATTATGTATCAAGATGTTACATCTTTCATAGGGGGAAAAGAATTCTGAAAATATACGTGTAAAAAATGTTGAAGTAATTCTGTGAAAGCGAAAATATACGTCTTTACCGCTTTCGAAGAGTTCAGGAACAAAAGGAATTATCCGTTTGCCCGTTTTCGAAGTACCTTGAAGAGTGCGAGATTTTACGGGAATAACGCTTAGGGGGTTAAGAAATCGAAAAAAAGGCTTATAAAAATTTGTATTGTATCAATAGTACATGTAATAAATGATCTTGGTTGTTTGAAATACATTAATAATGTTTAAGAAGTTATTAATTTCTTGTGTGCAAATAATTCTCTGTAAAGCATAAACAGAGAATGAATCGTTATATTTAATTTTTCTGCATTCAAAAGGGGAACATTTTTATTTGTAGGATTTTAAATCTAAAAGAAACTTTCTTGATGCAAATTTCATAATCCTGTTAACATACGGTGTGTCTTTAACATCGGACTACAAGTTAGGTTCTTGATCACAATTACAATCACAATGGTATATCTCGGAAAAGTATAGTCTGAGCGTTTTTTCTTGCTCTTTTTTCTTGACTTTGGTTCACAATTAAGATGCTAATCATTAATAGCCATTTTATAATTACAGTTTGACTTTAGTTAATAAATGAAAAAAAAATTTCTTCATTAATAAAAAATAAAACGAGTAAGTGCTTGAAGCGTAAATGGATAAAATAAAATTTCATTCATTAAATTTTAATTTACATCAGCTTTCCTTAAGTAAAATATTAATGTAATCTCCACCCTATAAATGCCCTACTTTAAAACAAATAATCAGGCTTTTCCATCTAGGACCATTTGAATTTTTCCCAATTTGTAACTTTTTTATATAAATATCCCTATTTTAGTAACATTACAAAATACTTGTTTAAAGAAAAAAATAATTTTAAGTAAAATATATTCAATAAAATAATGATTTATTCCTTTATTAACTAATTATATTAATAAAGCTTAATATCTTGAAATATTAAGAAAAATATAAGCCATCAATATAAATATTTCATATCCCTCATAAATGTTAAATAATTAATATATATATATCGAAATTTCTTTTAGTGCTAATAGCCTAAGATATTTTATAGCGTAATACATGCAGTACGATAATAATCCCTTGCAATAATAATTAAAAAGTTTTAAGTAATTTCTCGAATATTATTACACAAATTTAAGCTTTGATTCTTAAGAAATATTGAATTATTAGTCTTTATTTTCCTCCAAAAAAGAATGGTATAAGTATTTTAATTTAAAAAAACCTATATAAATGTGCAATTATTTGAAAGAAATGAATTTGAAAAGGGGAGAAAAAAAGGTCTTCAATTTTGTTATGATATGCAATTAATCGAAGTTTATTTTCAATATATCTTTTTTTTTTTGGTACTTTTATAGCTGTATGTTTTTGTGACAAACGTGACTGTTTTATTATAACTTTTTTGGATAAAATAAAAGTATCATTATGAGTTCATTGCCATCTTTTTGTTACATGTACCAGACGAAGTCTGGTATCTGCCATTTTTGAGATAATTTATTTCAATTATGTCTCAACCGATACTTCTATGAAATAAATCTTTCGACTTAATAAGTGCAATAAAATTCACTAATAATTAGGGGTTGTGGCGCTGATCATTCTCGTCTTTTTTGGTGGAAAGGGGATTACAAGATTAGCATTAGATAATTAAAACAAATTTCAGTGAATCATAATTATTCAAGCAAATATAATTATGGTACATTTGTTCTATGTATTCACTCTTGAATATTGTATAAAAATGGCGACTTTTAATAATTTACATTTAAATTTTCAGGTTTTTTTTTTTCTTTTAGAAACTTTTTGTAATAGTGTACAAGCAGTTTTTGAGAATAAAAAAATAGACTTTAATAATTAAAATTGTCAATATAGTTGTATTCTAATAAATTGCTTTTAAAAATGTGATTTCAATTAAATTTTTAAACAAAAAAGAATCAGTAAATTATTTTAGTAATTTCGTAGTAGAAATTTATTTCTCGATATTCATTAATAACCATAACAAATCTCCTTCAAAATAATGGCAAAGGTGTTTTTTAAAGTATTGGCATTCCTTCAAAGAGTATAAAAAACCATAACATACTTCAAACATTCATTTTTTTAGATTTTTAGAAATATGTCTTATCGTCTTTTGAAATATCTTAATATGTGATGATAAAATTATTTGTATTAATGAGTTTACTAATTTTATATTTGTATAATGAAATAATTTAAAATTCCAACTACCTTAATTTTAATACATAAAGATCAAAATTAAAAAAAAATGTGGTGAGATTTATTCCAAATGCAAACAAAAATTTAGTAATTTTGCATATTCGAATTAGGAGGAAATATATATATATACGAGGCATGTTTTTTAAGTAAGTACCGTTTTGCGATTCCGCCGCCGCCGCGCTCCGGTCGGCGTTCCGCGCACGCTCGCTGGTTACATACATCTCTTGTCTACGCACTGACGCCATTACAGTCTGATTCTTCATTGTATACGTTGTTTACTGAGTGTTTAAGATGCCTCCGACAATCTTGAGTCCCGCTGATTGTGAAGTACGGGCTGTTATACGATTTCTTAGTGCTAAAGGCGTAAAATCGATCGATATTCATCGTGAAATCTGTAAAGTTTACGGACAAAACATTATGAGTGATGGAATGGTAAGGAAATGGGTGAGAGCATTTAAAGATGGCCGCACAAATGTGCATGATGAAGAACGGAGTGGGCGTCCTTCGGTCGTTAATGAAGATTTGGTGCAGAAAGTGGACAAAAAGGTGAGAGAAAACAGACGCTTTACAATTTCATCATTGTCCGACTGCTTTCCTCAATGTTCTCGTAGTGTTCTGTATCGCATTGTGACCGAGAACTTGAATTACCGGAAATTGTGTTCACGTTGGGTTCCAAAAATGTTGACGGATTTGTACAAAACCCAACATTTAGGCAGTGCATTGACTTTCCTTGAGCGGTACCGCAATGAAGGTGAAGATTTTTTAGACCAAATTGTTGCTGGTGACGAAACATGGGTGGCCTACGTCACACCAGAATCGAAACAACAATCCATGGAATGGCGACATTCATCATCACCCAAAAGAGTGAAGTTTAAGCAAACAATTTCTGCCCGGAAAATCATGTGCACAGTTTTTTGGGACAGAAAAGGAGTATTGCTAGTGGAGTTTCTGCCTCGTAATGAGACAATCAATGCAGCGTCTTATTGTGAGACATTGAACAATCTGCGTCGTGCAATCCAGAACAAAAGACGTGGCAAGTTGAGTAAGGGTATCGTTTTGCTGCATGACAATGCCCGTCCACATGTGGCTAATCGGACCAAAGATCTCATCAAATCTTTTAAATGGGAAACTCTAGATCATCCTCCATACAGCCCTGATCTGGCACCCAACGACTACCATTTGTTCCTGCACTTGAAGAAACACCTGGGTGGTCAGCGTCTTCAAGACGATAACGAAGTCAAAACATTTGTGATACAGTGGTTAATAAGACAGCCGGCAGAATTTTATGAGGAGGGTATTCAAAAACTGGTGCCACGTTATGACAAGTGCCTCAATATTCACGGAAATTATATAGAGAAGTAGATTAAGGTACAGGCTTTCATGTAAAAATAAAATTATCTTTGCACGTCTTTTTTTTTATTTCAAAACGGTACTTACTTAAAAAACATGCCTCGTATATATATATATATATATATATATATATACTCTTACATTAATCATAAAAAAGATAGGATATAACCACAATAATTAAAAAAAAATTCACAATACGGAAGAAATTCTTACTATATCACTAAATAAAAACATATTTATATAAATATTCAAATAAAACATCATAGGAAAGAAAACTAAATAAAAACACCTATGCAAATTTGAGTTTAAAACAAAAAAATTATAATCTATAGAAATTTTCAAAATAAAGTAAATAAAATGAAAACCCAAATTGACAACCACCAAAATGATCAAAAGAGAGATAAATTGAAAGAAGGAAAATTCCACCTATTGAATAAAAGCGAAAAAGATTGATACATTATATAATTAATGTTGCAATATGCCGCAGACTAACAGGCTAAGTTATTCAATAATATTTGCAAAACTATCTCTACCAACATTATATTAGTAAAATTGTCATAAAATCAATGGTACAATTAAAAATATATCAACAACAACAAGAACAAAAAAAAACTCATCATAAATTCATTTTAGAAGAAAAATGTTTAACATTTCCAGAAAAATCGAAACATCTCAAAACATAATACAAATGGAGAATAAAATTATAATACAAAAAAGAACCTCAATATAAAATAACTTATTTGTTTGTAGCAACTCTTTAAGATGTTGAGCAAACGTGGTGGACAAATTTCCCGCTCTAAAAACGAAATGATTAGGTAAAAGGTAGCCATGCCAACTGCCAAACAGTTATAGAACTAAATGAAATTTGGAATATAAATATAAATGTTGTAAGAAATTAAAACTTATTAAATAACGAAACGAAAAATAAACAAAATAAGTAATTAAAAAAAGGAAAAAACTTTTAAAAATAAATAATAAAAATAATTAATAAAACAGACAGCAAATGTTTACATACTAAATAAATAAAGTAAAAAATACTGAAAATTAGAAAACCTAATTAAAAATACATCTTATAAAATTTTAAAATTTTTTAAAAAAATACAATTTTAAAAAATAAACTATTTTATAATTTTTTACTTTAAATTTGTTTTTTTTTTTTAATTATTTGGGCATTTAGCTTTAACAGAAGTATGAAAGAATTAATTTAAATCTTTCGAAATTTAGAGGCATATTAATTAATTTAATTTTCCTAAGAATAATATTATATAATACATTCGTATAGATATTTAAGTTTAAAATGCTGTCAAGGGAAGGAATACTAAAAATTGGGAAAAAATATATCTCATCAAAAAATATATATATTAGTAATCCTATTATCTACAGTTTTAATGCTTTTTGTAAACAATCTGTTTCACATGAATTTATATTATTTTTAATCAGATTCAAATAAGAAGGAAGAAATGATACATCTAATATAAAATATGGATTAAAAACTTTTTGAAAGACTCAAGTCATCATATACCTAAGCAAGAGGAAAATATTGTTGTTTATAAAATTTTGTTCAAAGAAATGTAAAAAAATAATTGCAAGACCATAACTATTTCGTTCAACCTGTGATATACCTTCAATTTTTTAACATGTTTTTTTTCATAATAAGAAATATAATCTTTTTAAACCAGATTAAACAAGATAATTTAAATTTATATTTTTATATCATTGATATTCTCATAACTATGTTTAATATTAACAACTTAATCATAACTGTCAATTGTTTTTTTGTAAAATGATTTGCATATTTTACAAGCTTTACTATTGTATATATTGGAACTATTAGTCAAAGCTCTAAATGCAATATCTATTAAATAATATTAAGCAGCTATTTAATATACAACATCAATGTTGATTAACCCTTTGAGGAGAGGTATATAAAAAACAATAAATTTTTGCAAAACATTATCTGATATGCATTAATAATATTAAAAGGACACAATATCAAGCGGTAAAATTAATTTTTATTTATTTCCCGATTTTTAAGACCCAGTTTATATAATATACCACCCCCCCTCTAAAACATCTTATTTGTACAATCGCTGTTTCGCATTGATTCGAAGAAATAATAAATACTTTCATAAAAAATTATATTATTTTAGTTAATTTGTCAAATATTAGGATTACAAAACAATTTTGAAAAATTAGAGCTTTGTAATTTTTTTTATTTCTAAGAGTGATAATTTGAGCGAAATATGTCAATTGAGTTAAGTATAGCTTTTTTATACAAATATAATTTTCATAGATTAACCCTCCGAGCGTTTTACTTTTTTGTGTAAAGCTATACCGAAAGCGATCTACTTAGGCACAGCTAAAGGTCCCGAAAAGTTTTCCCTTTCTATTCACAAATTCTTCAAAAATGCAAGAGCCTCCTGTTCCTCCCCCCTTTTATGACGCGGGTGGTCCAAAACAACCCCTTGGGTTGGGCATTTTAATTGCATAGATCCGACGCTTAGATAAGCGATTTCGTTGCCTAGGGGAAATCTTGTACGGCAGGCTACAAGCAAGCAGGAATGGGGTTCAGATTATTCACAGATCAGAACTTGGAAGATGTTCGTCCGATCTATTGAGTTTCAATAAAAGCGTTCCAACAAATGAAGAATAAAAAAATATAGCTTGATAAAAATTGGTGGGTTCATAGTTGAAAAATATTTGTTTGCTTCAAACAATAGAAAAATTCTTTTTTCTGTAATTTTTAAAAATTTTTTTTTAAATTTTAATATTACGATTTTAACCTAGAAAAAGCACCCTATATTCATTATTGAATACGAGACCAAGAAAATACAAAATTGTTTGCATGTTTTGAAAAAAATTAATGATTAGTATTTGCTATCAAGCACTATTTGCTTAATCAAAGCGCCAGAATTGTCATAAAAGTTTAATTTTTATAGAAGATTGAATTCTCAAAAGCAGTTTGCTTGTAAAAATAAATATCAATAAATATTTTAAGGATAAAATAAAATCTTAAATTTCGTAAAATCACGTGTTTCAAATACAGTAATCGAGATGCATTAGGCCACATATTTAGGCGTTTTTTGGATCAGGTGAAGAATGCACACTTATTCATTATTTTCAAGGTATGAAGTAAAATGGGCGCCACTGTTTTAAAATTGAAATTTTGAACAGAATTTATTTTGATTGATAATATTAAATGCTTTAGTAATTTGCATAATATTTTAGTGGACGGTAACGCTGATCCTCATAAAAATGTAAAAATTAGTTTGGTCAAACATATATCAGATCTGCAAAAAACCTTTTTTGAATCCTGTTCAAAATAAAAAATTATCTTGGATCCAAAATCTTTTTAAGACTTTTAATTCACTGAACTCCCAATAAAAGAAGTTGGTGTGGTGTGGAAGTTAGGAGAGTGGGTGCCAGCTCAAGTGTCGTCCTCTGCACTTGACCGAAGTTCAAAATTACGAGGTCCATTGCCAATAGCCCTCGTGTTGCTTCCAGTGCGACGTTAATAAGAAAACACTAAACTAAACCCAATAAAAGAAGAAAACCTCCGAACTCCCAACAAAAGAAAAAATTGAGTGTATATCAGTTTGATTGATATATCACATTGATGTATACTCAATTGAAATTAAAAGTTAGTTAAGTGTTATAATGTATTTTTTGATTGACAATAGAAAATAATATCATGAAATTGCCGTAAGAGTTGTGAAACATCTAATATCATATGTTTCAACCTATATATGCGAAAAATCTTTCTCTTTGTACACTGCGACAAAAACAAAATACAGAAATAGGTCGGATGCTGAAGAAGACATTAGGTTGATGGTTTCAGAAATTTTTACAGACGTAAAAATACTTTGCAATAAAAAACAATCATGGTCAAGTCATTAAAATTCATTTTTTTTTCATTATTTGTTATATTTAAAAAAATATTGCTTTTGTTTATTATGCATAGGCCATATTTTAGGGGAAAAAAAAAAAACTTTCGCTACCTTAACATTCATTAATCTTACTAAGACGTTTCTAATAAAAAAAATAGAAATGCAATAATAATTTTTTAAATTTGATTAGGATAAAGAGCTTTGATATCCTATTTTTTCTGCTGTTTGATCAAGGGGTTCCTTGAAGGTAATGGTAAGCTCAAAAGGTTCCCCAAAGTGCAAGAGGTTGAATACCTCTGCTCTAAGCGAAATACCCCATCTACATCCACTTTTGTGCAAAGGTAATATATTTTACATTCAATAAATAATTTTAAATTTTAATGGAGTATATATTCTTCAAAATGTCAAAATATTTCTAGCCATCTTCAATCCCACATTTTAATTTTCAACTTTCTGTTTCTTTGGTGTTTTCAAACTTTAAGTACATATTCGTATTATATCTTTTAACAGAAAATTGTCATCGATTACTACATCTTACATATCAGTTATTACAAATTTGGCAGTGAGAGAAACTTTTCCCTTTTTAATTTGTCTTTCAAAACAGTACACTTAAAACACTTTAGTTCAGTGAAGTTGACAGACATTTCCTCAAAGAATTCATAACAAATTTTGTAAGTAATTTTAAATTTTAGAAATGTATTCTTAATCCCAGGAATATAACCATACATAATTGTTAGTTTATTCTTTAGTATTAATGGTACGAATTTATCATCATATCTCGTTCTAAATCGGAATAAAATAAACTGTAGCTGAAATGTTATGATGTTTAATTTCTTTGGTAGTTTTACAGAAAAATAATGTCTGGCTGTAGAGAAAAGAGAGCGTATGATTTGATCTATTGAAAGGTGATATTTTTTCCAAATGTAAGGTATTTTTTAAATTTAAATAACTTGACCGAAGCGGATCATATAATTTCAAAATGCACTCTATTTGTGCTCTGTTTGTGTGCTGGTTTCAAAGTAAACCACCTCACTTCTGAATAGCCGAGGAGCTTTTTATATTCAATATCAAAATGAATGCAAAATTGCTTACGATTTGCTTCTCCAACCTTAAAGGGACTAAAATATATGTTTAAGTTCAGTGCAAAATATTCACAATATGTAAAAATAATATTCATCTATTAATTTTAGTCCATTTTACAAATTGTACCTAAAAAGAGTTATATGTGTTTATTAGATCAAAAATTCGTTTATAACAAATCAGGTATAATTTTGGGTAGTTTAAATTTCAATATAATATACATATTTTAAAAAAAATGCAAAAAGAGTCAATTTATTCAAACTTGTATTTCATGAATAAAATAAATCAGTGTTCATATGTTCTCAAATAAACAAAATTGTAATCAAAGTGTTCATTCAATTTACAAAAAAATGCAAAGAATCGTATATAAGCAATAATTTTAATTGTTACAAATGTTAAAAATATCAGAGACACATAAGAAAAAAAAAAATATTTTATATTAAATGCTTAAACAAAACAAAAGTACTAAGTCTTTAAAGTACCTTAATGCCTACTTTCAGAACAATTTGTTATTTGAGAAAAAATTGTTTGTGAAACACAATATTGTGTATATATAACAGTGTACAGTTTAATTTAAAATTATAATTGAATTTAAAAATATAAATTTTTTAACATTTGTGAAAATAATGTCACTTATATCTATTTTTAATAATCTGTGAATGCATCAAACTATTACTTTATTATGTTGACGGTATATTTAATATTACGCATAATATAACAAACAAATTTCTAACTGAATTTTAAAATAATTATTTCAGAAACTATTGTAGATATGCTCATAATTTTTGTATACCGAAGTTTTAGTATCTCAGCTTTGCTTCCAAGTAAAATTTTTATTTTATATTCATCAAATTGTTCAGCATATTTTTTGCTAATGACGTGCGGTTTTTAACTGATTTGTAAAAAACTTACGGAATATATGAAAATATGCTGGCGATGAAATTTATTAAATTTTGAATTTTATATTTTAAATTTTCATAGAATTGTTAATTTATGTGATTAATAATTTTTAACTTTGTATGTACCATACATAAATATTTTTTGATGTAATTTGAAAAGCAGATTTTCATGGTAGCTTATGTAAAATTCGTAGTTGTATAATGTTATGATTACGAAAAATGTCCGGATTTTAATTACATGTACTTCAATTATCCTTTAACAGAAGATAAATTATAAGGGATTTTACACATATGAATATTTTTTAAATTTGAATCTTCAAATAATTAGTAATCAAAAGTATCTGTGCAAAAGTACAGTTGATACTTACACGTATGAACAAATATAAATGTGTGCAGATGCTATTAATTACTAATTTTTCAAA
>BMAW01082443.1:0-17166 GCA_019974015.1 Nephila pilipes
AGAAAGTCTTTTAGAAAATTTATTTTCAACCAAAATGTTTTTTTTTTTGTTTTTGTTTATGGGAAATTTTTTTACCTATATATGTACCACATCCTCATTATCGAGTTGCTTGACACAGAAATAACTGGTATAAATGTGCAATTTCCTTTTCTATTTTTATTTAAAGAATGTTTTTCAACAAACCGAAATGAATAAAATCAAAGCACATATACAGTGAAACAATGTTAAGAGTTTTCCAATATTTTCCATTAGAACTTCGGAAAGGTTTATTTACTAACCTGTACGTAACTTATTCTTCAATAATGTGTTGGAGAAATGGTTTTTCAATAGATTTTGTTTCCATTCTTAAAAAAAAGAACTTTTTAATCCTAATCCTACTAATTTTTAAATGCGTTAAGTTAAAACGTATATCTGTTGAATGTCCGACTTTTAACAAATACGTAGGTTTATGATGTATATGTGTGAGAGTCTCTAATCTAATTTATATAAGTCAGGTTTCATCCATTGGATGAGAACTTTCAATCCACAATATGACATAAATGTCCACAAGGATTAGTTCAATAGAATAGTGACATAGAGCTCAGCTTTAGGTGTGACATTATAGTTATTTCAATTCCCGATAAATGCCACAAAACGTGTTTAAATAATCAATGAGATTTCATAAGGAACTTAAAAACCAATTATCTAAAATTATCGTAAGGATTCGAAGTTAAACTTCATAGGAATAATTTTATAATGCAATAATCTCTGCATCACAGTAAGTAATGATAGTCATGTTTTAAATTGTCATGTCTTAAACACGTTTCGTGCATTATTCTGTTATTGCACGGTCCAAAAATATTTGATATTATCTTCGAAAATTATTACCAACAACTATATACATCAATGATTTTGATCAAATAAATTTTTGAACATTTATAAAATCACAAATGTTTCAAAATTCCAGATATAATTATGAAATAAATAATAATAGAATAAAATCATCATCTGTTAAATTCCAAACATCTTATGTTTCACTATTAAAAATCTATTTGATTAATCTCAAATGAAATAGAAACTTTTAGGATTGATAACACGTAAAGAAATACTTGTCATAACTGAAATAACAAATTTATAAAGAAAAACGTAATTTTTTTTAAAAAGAAGAACGTTCCATTTAAATGTTTTTTTTTACGTGAATAATTAACCTTATGCTTAAAAGGATCTACCATCTGGAACTTCTTACAACAGTTTTCCTTTATCAAAAAATGGGAAAAATAATATAAATGGACTCAATAACTAGACTGAAATCAGCAGAAACGAGTTTTAATTAAAAAATTTCACATGTGTTTCAAGCAAATGTTTTCAGAAACTCGTAGAGCATTACACAAATATTTTTTCTTGTGATTTAAATTTTCATCATACTTTTTAGACATTTAGGTATATAATAATTCAACATACTTTGGTAAATAATTACAAAAAACTGTATTTATTTTTGATGATATTTTTGGTCAATTTTATGAATGGAACTATATAAAAAAATTCTAGATTTTGAAAAAAAAAAAATAAGGATAGTTAATAACGCATATTTGAATACGAGTGTAATGTGCAGTTATTTATGTTAGTCAATGTGTAGTTAGTTATTATGGATAGATTTTTGTTTTATTTGCAAAAAATATAATCCATAATTTCTTATTGATTCTTTTAGACATGTGTGATTAACTTTAATATATATGTCGAATCTAAGCATACATCTCTTATCTTCGAAAATATAAAACGTCCACTCCCTAATCATAAAAAATACCATTATTTATATCACACCTCACGTTATCTTATACTACACCTACAAATACCATACCTTATACTATAGCTCAACTTATACTATCAGAACCTATTCTACACATTATCTTGTACTACCATATTTTACTACTATACCTTACGCTACCACACCTTATACAATCATACCTTATACTACGATACCTTATATTACACCCTACCATACCTTATCTTTCACTACACCACCAAAATAAATTCGAAAATTTAAATTATTTTCCAAGCAAACATACATACTTTACAGTTAAACATCAATTATTTTAGAGAACATCATTGTTATGAATGAAAATTATTATTTTAATTCCAAAAATATATATTGAACTATTCAAATGAATTTAAGCAGAGAGGAATTTTTTTGACTTGTTATTTTTTATATGAATGAGAATTAAGTACATTTGATTTTCCCACAACAAAAGCAACGAATAGAAACTGAATTGTTTTCATTAAAAATGAAACAATTATTAAATATAATCACTATATATTCAGAAAAATATAGTTTTTACCTTTTTTTCCAAACATTTACCTTACGTATTAATAATAATTATTGAGTTTAAAATGTTTCATTGTGATATGCAGATCTAAATTGCTATCGCAGGGACAGTAAAAGTATAATTGTTCAGAAATTACTACAAAAGGCTTAAAGCTTCAGAAGAAAATTAGTAAGGAAATAAAAGTTAACTGGCATAAATTAATGAATTAGCTATGAAATATCTGGAAAGTAATATTTATTGTATTTTTAGGAATATGGTGTAACAAAGTTACCGAAATGTGGTCAATTACTTTCAATCCATTTAACCTGAGATCATAACTGCTCTATTATTTCATAATATGAATTTGAAATTTGAAAGTAATATCTATAACTATACTATGATGAACATTTCACTAAATGCACAATGCAAAGTCTCAGTTGTCTTTAGTAAAATATTCGTCACACTGGGAGTTAATATTTAATCTGGATGAATATATTTCCTTCCAAACTTTTCTACTTCGTAAAAGAACTTTATTCCATTGAGGCAATTCTTTTTCGCGAATTCCTGTAAAAGTGTAAATTTTAAAACAGACGAAATCACTTGCTTGACGCTATTGGTCACCTTACAGATCTTCTCCATTTATAATAAATTAAAATGAGTGCGACACCACAACATTTTCAATGCAGTTCTTCTAAATGCGCATTCTATATCAAAATTTAGTATCAGTAATCTTAGATAATTGCCAATAGTGGAGATATGTTATATTCTGAATGTGATGACAAGTTGTCAAATGAAGTTTTGGGGAGAATGACGCGTTATAATGTAATGGTGAATTACATTATAACGTATTATTGTAATGGTGAATATATTCAAGGACGCTACTGAGATGTATAATGGGAAATTTTTGAGTTTATTTATGAATGTAATGAATGACATTGTAATGATGAAAAATTTTCAAAGTGTAATATTTCCAGATTTTAAAATAAGCATTTTTTACCAGACTGTTTTATTGCACAATTTTTAATGCTAGTAAAGTTATAAGAACTCAAATGTGATTTGCAATGATTTTCAATTTACTTTGATTCCATTAAACATGATACCTTAACCACTCTTCTTTTTTTATGAAACGAGTTTTAAATTTCAAATTAGTTGTAAAATACAAACATTTTTACTATATATTTTACTGCAAACCTCTCAGGTGTCTGAAGTAAGATTATTTTGAGCACAACGTCAATTCTAGAAAGAAATCATTTTCTTCCAATTTCCTTTCAAACTTATCTGTTGCGACTAAAGTCTTTTTTTCCGGAGAGAGGTAATATCCTTTCGTGTGTGTCTGTAAAAGTCTGAATCTCGACACTTTTAGAATGAAAGACATTGTCTGTTTATCGCTATTGGTTGTCGTAAGATCCTTTTCCATCGACCAGGATTAAAATGAGTGTGTTGCTATAGCGTTTTCCGTAGAAATTCTTCTAGATGTACATTTTGATTTGAATTCTTTGAATAAGAGTCACAAGTGGAAATATGCTTAGAACGAATAAGGATTTATGAAACGTTGTAGTGCAAAATGAAGGATATTTTAGAAAAAAACAAACTTTCTTTTCGAAATATAAATAAAAGTATTATTCAAAAATAAAAATTTCAAATAGAATAACTTATATTAATAATAAATAGCTGACCTATATCAATATAAGAAATAGGATAATTTATTATTGAATTCCAGTCATATACTTTGTTAAAGTATTTCATTTAAAATTGCTTGAAATAATATGAAAATGGGATTACTTATTGATGACAGAATAATAAGATGTAAAAATATAAGTAGTTTTAGTCTTAATACATTATAAAAATCCTGAAGATTCAGCCAACCAATTTTAATCTAAGATTAGCATACCAAATGCTTACAAAATAGTTTACAAGTCTCTAGAGAGTTTTTCTAAATAAAAGAAATCTAAAATGACTCATATTAGTTGTATGTGTAACAAAATGCTCTTGTAAAAGATATTAATTTGGTTGATATCATTATTTTCAGACAGCTAAAGTATTACAGAAACATTTTCTTTTACTGATGTTCCACTAAATCTGAAACATTTCACTTTCCTTCTGTCCAAAATATGAATTTAATATTTCCAGGTAATATCAGTATACCAGAGATTTTCTGTACGTGTCAAATTACAAATTTCCGAGTTGTTCCATGTCAGATATTAAGTCTATCTTAAACGCAGCTTTCTTTTCTAAATGAAAGTCAAGAAAGAAAGTTGACTTTCTTTCTTCAAAGATATCAAGCCAATTTCCTTCAAAACTATTCCATTTCGATGGAAAACTTTCTTCTGTAGGGGCAATACACCCTTTCGTATCTATGGTAAAAGTTTGAGTTCCTACACTTTTAATATAGAAGACATCATTTGCTTCAGTTATTGATCGTCTTACAGTGCTTTTACAACGACAAAGATTAAAATGAGTATGTTGCCACAGTATTTGTGAAGGTATTGTTCTAACTAGATGTACATTTTCAAACAGACAGTTTTATTAGGAATCTTTGCGTAGCGGTTACTAGCGAAGATATGTTTTTAATATGGAGAAAAGTTTTGGATATTAAGTTTTCGAGAGAATGATATAGAACTGTGGTGAATAATATTGAAACGAACTTTACTG
The DNA here is from genome assembly GCA_019974015.1 of Nephila pilipes. Classification (NCBI taxonomy): domain Eukaryota; kingdom Metazoa; phylum Arthropoda; class Arachnida; order Araneae; family Nephilidae; genus Nephila; species Nephila pilipes. Next base: position 4,935 of record BMAW01082443.1, read on the forward strand.
AGATGTATAATGGAATGCCTCGTATAGATTTATACATATAATGAACAAAGTTACAGTTATAAGATGTAGATTGCAATTTCATACATCCTGAAGCTATTAAAATAAGCATTTCTTTTGACTTAAGCTTTACTCTATGTATTTTAATATTAGTAATTAGGGGGGGGGATCGAACTTGAATTCTTACAAAAATAGTTCTTCACGGAAAAAAACAAATGAAAAGTGGTATTCAAATAACAAAGTGAAAAAAGTATTAGTTTTTTTTTTTTTTTTTACTGAGCTGATTAATTAATCTATACTTTGGGAAAATAATAAATTAATAAAAAGTATCAATAATCACAGGATAAAGAAAAGTTCAAATATTGAATCTTTAACAGTTCAAAAAATGAATTAATTAAGCATTAATCAATGAAATAAATTTTTACACCCAAATTACATGTGATTTGAATTATATTCTGCTTTTACTGTACCTGCTGCAAATAATATTTCAATAAGACCCAGGACTATATGTAAATAAATGTATAGAATTCGTTTAGTTATCTAAAAAACATTTAATTGAAAAAAATATATTTTTATGGTATTTTTTTCTTGTTTTATAGTGAAATATTTTAAATTACAATAAAAATATTTGAAAAACTTCTAAAACATTAAGACGCATGAAACAAAAATATGAATAAACTATTTTAGAAATTAATAAAATTCAAACCTAAGCAATATTTCTTATACATAAGCTTTTAAAAGGAAAAAAATGGACCTTTCTGGCCTATTGAAATTAATATAATTAAAGTTAAAGAATATTTCTTAAAAATAATACACTTATTGCAGATTAACAATTTAACAAATGTCATATATTACTCGATGTTGCTCTATATTTATAAGCTTTTGTAATTAAATTCTTAAGAAATCAATTTTGATATGATTACTAATTAAGGAATCGTGTTTAATAAAAAAAAATAATAACATTAGCCATTTTTTCATAAGCTTTGTTTTTAATATACCAGTATTCAATAGAACCTTCAATAGTTTCAATGAAATACCACACGTCTTCTTAACAATTTTTGCCAATTCTACGAAAAATGACTTAATAACTGTAAATAGCTTCATAAATATCAAGGGAAAACTATTAAGGAATAGAAAGATTTTGTACTACTGTAACTGTTTCTTCACAAATTTTATTTCAAACCGAATGGAAAATAATTAAGAAAAATACATTATTTATGTGGTGAGATCGTTTTCATTAACATGATACTCCTTTTGGAATTAAATTATATTAAATATATATTACCTAATTATATGGAAATTATGACAAGTTGAACTGGAATAAGTAACGGATTTCACTTTATATATAATCATTTACTGATAAAATAATTAATTTATAAAAACATCAAATTACTTTTAGTACAATCAAGATAGTAAAATCACGATGAAATATTTTCTGATAAAGGAAAAAAAAATAATAAATGCCTATTCGTACGAAAGTAGTATATATTTATTCATAAAAGCTGTTGTTAATTTTAGAAATTTTGTTTGATAATTTGTAGCTATTCAATTAAATTTAATGAAAGAAAGGAGTTTTTTTTTGTATTCATATGTATCAAGAAATATCAATATATATCTAAATATAGGTGATGAAAATTGTCGAAGTTTTCTTTTACAAATTTTCTAACAAAAAAGAAGAATACTTAACAATTTGAAATGTTTATACAAAAAAAAGATGTTTTATTTAACTTGGTGCAAAAATGAATGCGTATTGATTTCATATATGTAATTATTTTTCTGCAGTTATAATTAATTAGCAGCTCAATGAAATAAGATAAAATAGAATATTTTCCATTATTAAATGCTTTCCTATACGTCTATAAAAAAGTTTGAAATATTTTTAGATAGCTGCATATAATACTTATTATATATTTTTAGAAAGATATTGATGTTTCGAAGTAGTATTTATTTACATTCTGCACATCTCTTTTGTAATTTCTATTTAAGTGTTTTTTCCCTGAGTTACTTTATACATGAAGCATAGTACATTGAATTTAAAAGAATAGTATTATGATACTTTTAACATTCATCAGTTATTAAGACTAAGATTAAAAATTGTCAAGCTTTTAAATGTCTTATATATCAACCATTATAAAAGGAAATAATGTGTTCTCACACTTTCTTCTTACCTTTTTTATATTTTAGTAATTAAATTAAGTAACAAAAAATGTAATAAAGATTTTAAGAATACAAAGGGTATTAGAGAATACTTCTTTGCAAACTTACTTCTTTATTTAATACGATTAATATGCGAAATCTATTAAGAAAATAATTTACAATTACATTCATAATTTAATTTCCATAATCACTCGAGTGATTTTTCGTATAAATCCAGTCCTTAAGAATATACTTGTTTTGTTGGTTTTTATGATCTCATCAGAACTCTTACTACGTAATAGTAGATAGAAACGAAACGAAATGTTGAAATATGAAGATAAAAGCAAATTTAAGTCCAACTGGAAACAAAATTATTGCATTATAATTATTTATGTTAACATAAAGTCAAGTAACATTGAATTTTTAAGCAATTGTCTAATTAAGATCACATTAAAAAGAATGTGGCAAGAAAAATAACCCATCATATTTAAAGTGATATAACAAAATTATTGTAATAAAATCGTATCTCTTAATAATATATTTATCAGAATGTCAATAAATACATTCAGGCGGGAATGTAATGAATGTCAAATATATTTATTTTGAAGCCAATATATATGTTATTTTTATATATTTTGGTAATTGACACAATAAAAAAAATTCCTAGCATACTTCGAAAATGAAGTTATACGTGTAAGTTTTAACACTAATAATGAACATTCATCATTGTAAAAAAAATATTAACAAACTTATTTGAAATTTCGTAAATGAATAAAAGCAATGGATTAATAGAAAACAAAAAAATTATAATAAAATATGATAGTAATCTCAAAAAAAGAAGAAAAAAACTGACTGTAACTACCTTAACTTTTCAACAAAAATATTCATATTTTGAAGTTATACAGACTTCAGAACATACAAAAGACAAAACAGCAAATAATATTTTCCTCGTAATTCTCATCCATTTCATACGAGTAATCAAATAACACAAAATATTTAAAGAGGAAGGAATTCGTGGAGATAAAGCAAAAGTATAAATGAAAGCATTAAACTTCTTGTTGATAAAAAAGGCTTTGAAAAAGGTATGGAATTTAACAATTCAGCAATTTCAAGAGCATTATACATTGCAGAATAATTCGCGAAAATATTTCTGTATCTTTTTACCTCCTTTAATGTATTATTACTGCTTTTTTGAAATGCTGATTCATCTTAAAAATGCATTTTCATCGTAAAATACACTTTTTCACATATCTTCTGTTTGTTTCTCCCAAACGAGAAAATACTAATGCGATATTATAAGCATACTTAAGAATTGCACCTGGTCTCTTCTTTTCATAATTTACAGAGTATAAGAGATCTTAAATTTATGGAATTAATTTTAAGGTAAATGTTTAAGTCAAATTCTATTATAGAGAGGTATCTTTTACAAAATAGGTTATATGAATTATGAAGTTTATTTATTCTTTATTTACTTAATTTATATATATATGATGAGATTTAATATTTTTAAACTACTTTAATTCTTTCGGTGAACCCTCTTTCCATTCGCAAAGTTTAATTATGCAAATATGTAATGTGCTGAAGTGAATAGCTTTTTTTTCCTATCCTAATACTTAATATTGGGTTTGGAAGCAATGCACATGAAGATATTGAATGAGTGATTATATACGTTGCACTTAGAAGCATTACGAAAGCTATTAATTACGCACTTCCCAATTTTGAGCTCGAGTCAAGGGATCGGGATGACACATGGTTTCCTCCTCTCTCTCCAAAATTCCACACGATGCCAATGGAAAGGCTAGAGAACTCGAAAGATGTAACTAGCATCAGCCCCACTACACAGATGGTCTGTAACGGAAGTAGGGCTTGAATCTACTTCTCGACGAAAATAACGTTGACCCCGACTAATTCTCTACCAGAACCACACAAGGATAAAAATTGATACATTAATGGAGCACCTGAATATTTTGAATATATACCTCCTCCAAGAGCTGAAAATTTTTTATGAGGTGAATATTGCTAGCCTTTACTGTTACATGCTTCATTAATGATATTGCAAGGTCAATTTTTCAGCACAAAGATGGAAAAGGAATGTTTATAAAACGGAAATTGATATGAAATCCATTTATGCCTAAAAGTGCTACTACATTACATATTTAGGAATATATGAATGTTGATTATATTGTTATGTTACATTTAAATAGAAAAGTAAGTATATATATTATCAATAAAATCGCCAAGATCTTATAAGTCTATCACATCTCAAAACATTGTTGTAGATATCGAATTGAACTTTGAATAGAGAAAATAGGTTCATAGATTAGCGGTTCTAGATTTACAAGAGATTTAATTGTAGCTTCTCTTATGTAAATTTACCACTTAAATTGTTAAATTACTGTGTTCACCTCGAGATGAGTGTTATTTGTTTTATTTCTCAAGAAGTGAGGTTTGAGAAATTATTTGGTTAATTTTTAAAAAAAAATAATATGAACCTTAGTTCTTAAAACTTCATGTGTGAGTGTGGCTTTGAAATAAGCACTCTGGAACTACACATTCTTTACAAATTAAGTTCATCCTTTAAGACATAGATTCCTAAAATCTTTCAGCTGACAAGTTTCATACCCCTTCTCTTTCATTGAAAATAAATCCCCGAGACTCCCTTTCTTGAAATCAGTAATGTAGGTTTGAATATTCAGATGTTTTATAAATATTCAAACATAGTTTCGAATGTAAGGAAAAGAAAGAATTCACGTAGAAGCATTTATTTTTTCTTACACTTATGAATGCATTTAATTATATTCAACTATAAGCAATAAATTAGAATACGAAAAAACGTAGAGATTAACATATGATTAACATTACGTTCAGTCATTTAATGTAGTATGTCTACAGAAGCTTCATTCTCGTCATGTTCTATGCAAACTTGCATGTATAAACTTTGTTGTTGATCTGGAATATACAGAAACACACACTATAGTATTCAATGTGATGCATTACGAATTCAGAGATTCTTTTCAATGATAGTGAATAGATTCATTAAGTGTCTGTACTTAGAAGCAAAACGAAGTCTATTGACTACGGACCTCGTAATTTTGAACCTCGGTCCAATGACAGCGACGTGATCTCAGCTGGAGCCTCACTCAATAAGTTTCCACAGTACTCCCATAGGTGGACTTGTAATCTTGAAAAATTTAACATGCATCAGCTCCGACGTTCCGTGTTTCTTCAATGATACCTGGTTTCGAACCAACGACTCGACCGAAACAATGCATGTCGCAATTTGTGACCTTACATGAAAGCAGTTTAGAACTGTTTTTGAAACATGCGTTCTTGAATGTTTTAGTATTAATCAATCTTTTCAGTGTACTTCTTAACACTGCACCTAGGAGTCTGAATTGTTTCCTAATATCCCCTTATTAGTAGACTTCAACGTCCACCCATGTGTGGTACTCCCCCCCCCCTGTTGTGAAGCATAGCATTGAGGAAGTAGATGGATAATATTTTGCTTTCATTAATTTAGCAACAATAACTTAATCAGTAATCAGATATGAAATAAAGATTTCAGGAGTTTATAAGCAATATTAATTAATGTATAAACAGCAATATGAAGCCCCCTTTGAGTCTTTAATAATGATTCAAAATTTTACTTAGCTGCAATGAAAACTGTGATAGTTATTAAGGGTGCCATAACTTCCCAATTTTTTGATGACTGCTTTCCTTTTGGATAAGAAAAATAAAACGCCATTTTTTTCTATTGCAGATAACCAAAACTAATAGAAATCTATTCTGGAAAATAAGGAATCTCAAATATCTGCCTTAACTATTAAGTAACTGATGTTACAATAGGACGCAAAAAAGAACAATAAAATATATTAAAGCAAAATTACAATTATTTCTAAATATTATAAGTTATATTAAAAATAAATCTTTTATCATTGTTATTTGCTGCAATGAAATAGAAGTAATAATCGAAAGTATGTACAGTTTATTTACCATTGAATGAACATTCAATGATTTACTTTATTATCCATTACATATAACTCAGTATGGAGCATTGTGTGTGAATGTCACCAGGACTATTACTAGTCCATCCATGAATATGCAACTCTCATCTACTATTTAATGCTTTATAAATCTGAAAAAGAAAGGTATTCATCATGAAATAAGTAATTGAGTAAGGTTTCATATACTAAGTTTATAAGCTGTAAAAATAAAAAAAGGGATGATAATAAAATATTACACATAACTACATATCATTTCATTCGTTTATGTTAAGAATAGTTTTATAATTAGATCTCAATACATATTGTTATGATATTAAATAAATAATAAATATTTACAAAAAAGTTTCTTTTAAGTCCGTGACAAACTTTTACCCTTGAAAATATTCTCTGAAATAATATTGAAGAATAAGAAAGGAAAAATGTGAACATATATGAGAAGTAAGAGTGGGATTGTTATGAAACTTGACATAAAGGTACGTGTTAGGCAGCTATGTAATGCCGAAAAAAAGTGATTAGATATGCAGCGTGATTGAGCCCTGCTTGAATCTACCAAAGAGTGTTGATCTTCGTTCTCCTGGATTATAAAATATTTAAACAGAGCATTGTATGTGAAAGTCACTTTGAGTGCATTTAATCTTTTTCGGAGGGACGCTTTTCTGTTTTAATCTGTTTCGGAGAGCTCACACTAATCCGCCATCGGAGACAGTATGAACAGCTGTGAGAGTTTGAGAAGGGAATGATCACAGGGTTGATAAAAATCGGGTGGTCAAGTTTGCGAGTACCTCGCCACCTATACCATTCTGACTTTACTGTGAGGTAATGCGGGGACCAATGGACAAGAGAGAAAGATTTGTTACACGACAACCAGGCTCTAGACGAATTCAGCAGAACAATACTCAAGAAGACCTTCACATCATATGACACGTGCGCATAAGACCAACTGTCTCATAGTCCACTATCTATACACAGGCAACACCTTCTCTATGGGGCAAAGTGTTAGTCACTGCAAGGCACCTGGCTGAAGGACAGTTGCTATCGCGACACCCATCACGTGTACTGCCATTGACACTCACTCACCGTTGCCTCCATTTCGATTGTTTTCATGCTGGAGAAGATTGGACTGCATACGAAGGAAATCATGTCATCAATAGAAACGAATCCAGATTCAATTTGGGTAGAGATGACAAACGTGCAAGGGTATAGAGGCTGCGTGGTGAACTTCTTAATCCTGACTTCTCTATATGGCCGCACACGACTTCCACATCTGATGTGATGGTATGGATACGATTCCAACGCATACGAAACACGGCCTGTCACCCCTAATATTGATCCACTATACCATGACTACCCAGAAGTGCGTTAATGACATTCGTATGCCACATGTGTTGCCGCTCATGGCAGGGCTCCCAGGATCCATTTTGCAACAGGACAATACTCTCCCATATACAGCACGGTTTCACAGAACTATCTCTGCTACATATTCACTCACCCCTGGCCTACTTGATCACCAGATTTGTCACCAATCGAGCATATCTGGGATCATTTATGACGGCAAGCAGGACAGTCTACGAATTTGATCGTATTAAATCCGGGTTTACAGCAACTGTGGAACGAGATGTCGTAGAACAACATATTGGACTGAATTGTCTTAGAGTCCGATTGTATCACAGCACACATTCATGATAGAAGTGCTTCAACACGGTACTAAGACCTCCATTCATTTTTCATTCTTACTATAATTAATGATCATCGTGCTTTGATTTTGTAATCACACTTATTTTCATCAGCGTTGTTCTTACGTATGGAAGATTTCGTTTTATTCTCCCAAAACTTTCATGGCCTACAAATTTTTATGGCAATGAGTGTAGTTATTCTATTAAAATAACATTAAAAATTAAAACAAAATTTATGTCGATACTTTTAGTTAAAATATTGATTAATGTAAAAATATATGGATATATATATAAGCGATAATAATAAATGAATGTTTTAAAATATCAAGAATTATTGGGTATAGAGCTGATAATTTAAATGTTTATATTTAAATATAAATTCTTTAAGTTCATACAGAATGCACTAACTTGAATTGTAAGTTAATAAAGCTCATTAAATATGAGAAATGTAAATAAATGCAAATAGAAATGTAACAGTAGTTATGATCTTGGCAACAGTTATCATAAAGATTTATTTATCTTTGTACTCGTATTTTGCATGAAGTAGTTTATGTATGATATTCATGATGATAATTGTTTAACTTGTATGTAGAATGAAAGTTTAATCTTTAAGAGATTGATGTATAAATGTAATTCAGTACCATACTAAAAATGTAAATATTCTAATATATTTTTGATTACACGCTTAAATTTCATTTTAAAGTTTTTAAATAATATTTTGCAAACTAAAATGGAAACTTTGTAAAAATTAGTAAATTGTGTAAGTAAATTCTTGAAATACAGATGACTTAAATATCATCAAATTAATCCTTCGTTTGTTAAAAAAAATATTTTTAACCCTTAGAAATTTTTAAAAAAAAGTTTTTAATAAAATAAAGTAGCTTTTAACTTTTTGATGGTGAAAAATTTAAATAACAATTTCTTTCATGTTACATAATAAGCTGCCGAAAGTAATACGATAAAAATCTCTCCAAGATAAAAATATAATTGTCTAAAATATTTTTTTTATATCTCAAGCTTTTGTTGAGTTATAACCTCCCCCTTTCAACAGCAAACACTTGAAAATCTAAAGAAGGATTAATCACTGCTAATGAAAAGCGAAGTATTTGGTTACTTTAGGTAGATTTAAGTATTTTTAATAATTATTCATTGGTTACATCAAGAAAGAAGACATTTACAGTTAAAAATTAATCACCATGAGGGTATCTTCAGGGAATTTGACAGACTTTTTTTTACATATTCTCTTTAATAAATTGAGTGAAATATTATTTTCAGGTTTTTTTTTTTTTTTTTTTGAAGTAATAGTAAAGTCACTGAAAAAAGAGTCAATGAATTGATTTTGAATGATACTGTATTCAAAATGTTAATACGTTTTTGATTATTTTGTGTACTCCCTGAAAAAATAAAATGAAATCAAGTATTTATATGGTTTCATACAATAGGTCTACTATATATTAAACACAGATATTTATTTTATTTATTATGATATATATCAATGTGATACAGTCCTCTTGTTAGCCAACTGACAGAGACCTCCTATTATGTACATATATGCTAAGATATATCCACCAATTGTAATAACAATATACCGGGGCTATACCAATAGTAAGGTTTTTGCGTATTGTACTGTATTGCAGACTAATCTAAGTCATCAACAACAAGTCATCTTTATTAAGATGACTTGTTTTCAGGACATTACATTTATTTCCTCATATCCTTTCAAACGTAAGTTATATTTACAATTTTCTCAAGCCCAATTTTTCAACATTCGTTTTTACATCTTGGAGCCAAAACTCAATTCTATTTTTTTTTGTTCGTTACCAGTAAATTTTCTAAAAACAAAAATATTATCTGGTGTTGCAAAAAGCATAATTTTATTTCTTTGTAATAACTTTAAACATTTAAAAAAATATAGCTTAATAAAGATAATTGAAAAAAAGTATCACTTAAAGTTTAAATCGTTTTATTTTAAGTATTGAATATATAATATTTTAAAAAAGTATCACTTTAAGTTTAAATTGCTTTATTTTAAATATTGAATATATAAAATTTAAAAAAGTATAACTTTAAGTTTAAATTGCTTTATTTTAAATATTGAATATATAAAATTTTAAAAAAGTATCACTTTAAGTTTAAATTGCTTTATTTTAAATATTGAATATATAAAATTTTAAAAAAGTATCACTTTAAGTTTAAATCATTTGCTTTTAAAAATTGAATATATCACAGTATACTTTTATTTTGCTTATATGATGTTTATATATAATATATAATAATAACTTTTGAATTTTATATTATTTATATATTCCAGTTTTTCTTTTCCTTATCAAATTATAGGATCACGTCACTACAGTTGTTACAACTAGTGCTACAGTGAAATACATATTCAAAGTTTATTCAAAGAGTATCAAGACTGAAGTCTAAAAAGAAATTTATTGAAGATGCATGTTTAAGGAGTTTGATCATAATTGTCAAAATATCCTCTTCCTGCAATACATTACTTCCAGTTTTCATACATTCTTTAGTGTTGGCAACCACACCAGCAACCTTGAAGTAACTTGAATGGCATCAATCACCCCAGTATTTCTTATATCCTAGGGAACAAACAGAAGTCAAAGGGAGCTAGACCTCGAATGTTGGATTCTTGTGGCCGCATTACAATGTTGCGTTTGGTCAGCATTTCCCCCACAATTCTCGACCTATGACTAGGCGCATCGTCCTATTGGAGCATTCAGGATTTGTACCATGATTATTTTTCAAGCAACGAACCCTAATCCTCGAAAGGTCGAGTACTTCTGCATAAAATTTATTAATCACTGTTTGTCTAACAAGTACAAATTTCTTGCGACCTGTATCTTTACATCGAGGTATATAAAACAATTGGAATTATATCTTTGAGTTTTCTGAGCCTCTCAAAAACGAGATATAGTCATTATTTCGTCGATGTAGTTCTGACGGATCACACCGAAGGTTTCCACAATAATGTGTTTAGAAAATCTACCCCTTCATTTTGAACGAAAAATTCAGAGAATTTTCTGATTTGGTCCATTAGCTCTAGAACTACTGGATAGATTTTAATAAAATTTGGTTTCTACATAGAACTGATATAATACAAAAATTAACCATTCAACAGTTATAATACACACGTATGATAGTGCGTAATACTCAGTGGACTAGCAAGGTATGAAACAGCAGTTGCAGAACAGAATAAAAAAAAATGGGTTATTAGGGTGTATGGTTTTCTCTCACAAATATACAAGCTTTGCAACGTGATTTTATGCTGGAAATGAGTGAGTTTAAGAGTTCCGGTAGCAATTGATCCCAACCGTTTAGCAACGTTTTTTTTAAGTCTTGCATGGTTCTCGGAGGAGAAATGAATTGCAATTGCCCTTCCCAAAGCTTCCTAGGCATGCTCTATAGGATTGAAGTGTGAATACCGGAATTTCCATTCCATCTGGCACTTTCAGAAAATTGTCGACCAGCTAAGCTCTATGTGGCTTTACGTTGTCAATTAAAAGGATACCAGGACCAACTGCACAACCGATAAGACAAACGAAGGGCTCCAAGACCTCATCCGTATACTTCTCAGCAGTCGTAGTGCCTCCTTCAAAGACACGGAGGTGTGTGCGGCTATCTAACATGATGCCTGTCCAGACCATCAAGCCGCCTCTACGGTAATTGTTGATTTCTCTTACATTGGATGACAGGTAGCGGGTGCCTGGTTCTCTCCATATGAAAGTACTGCGAGGACCACTAGTTAGGCTGAACCGGGACTTAACAATAAAGAAAAGAGTTACTCACTGATACATGCTCCAATCTCTATGATCTCGCCACCATTTAAAGCGCACTCTCCTGTTTGCAGAACTAAGAGGGACACATACAACAGGTATTCTTTCAAAATGCCCTCTCTCAAGAAGTCTGTTGGAAACCATAACCTTGAAACTCCAGTTCCTCTGGAGGCATGGAGTATGGGAAACATATCTTTGTTTTTACGTACTTTTAATTATAATTTGACAATTTTAATAGTTTTCGTCTGTAAATAACATAATTAGCTAATTCTATTATATATTAGCTAACATCTAAAGAATTTACCTGCATTTGCAAAGTATGTATGTAATGTAACCACATATTTTTTGTATAACAGTTAGAAATTTGATAGGTACTTAATGGAATTCAGAAATTCAGAATTTTTTGGTTATTTTATATTGTTAACATGAAAATCTGTTTCCTTATAAAGAACATAAATTCTAATATTAATTTCTATATCTCGATAATAATAATTTCAAAGAAAGAATTCCTTTTCTCAGGATGTATGTTACTCATTTTTAATTATAATCTTTCAAATATCATAATGCTATTTGCAAAAATTAGTGTTTATATATATATATATATATATATATATATATATATATATATATATAT
>BMAW01082456.1:0-133171 GCA_019974015.1 Nephila pilipes
CAGGAACCTGAAAAAAGAGCTGGTTAGTTTTATCGGTGCCTGACATTAGGCCCATTCCAGAGCACACTTTACCAAAACCATGACGAATACGAAGAGGCCTATTAGCTCAACTTTCTTTAATCGCGGCAGAGAAATAACTTAGAGCACCGTCCAGTAACCTTTAGAAAAGATAGAAAGAACCGACGAAGATTTGACCTTAGGCGCGCTTTGATCTTGATTTTATTCTTCCAACGACCCAACCTATTCCATACGACCTTCCATATTCTTCCGACCTTTTTTATTTCATCCAAAATGAGATCTGAAAGTCCTGTTAGATAGACATCGTTTGTCGAATTGACTCCTTCATTTAATCCTGAAACTGCCGTTCGGAAATAAAAAACCTTCACTAAACCTTCATGAAACACTAAACCTTCATGAAAATCCACATCCATTATTTCTCAGTTGATTATTCACTAACAGAATATTTTACCATAAAATCTACACCCTAATAGATGAAACAGTAAAATTTAATTCCAAACCTTTTATTTTTATTAATTTATGATGAAACAATATTTGCTTTCTCAATCTAACCTCCTTAAACGTATGTCTTGCTCGGAATATTAATCATAAATGGATTTTCACCAGTGCTCCGCTTGAACAAAATTGTCTACACACACGATGGGTAGGCCATCAGCCCTTTACAATTCAGCAGGATTTCTTCTAAGTGAAATTGCCAAGTTATCGTCAAAGTAGATATTTAAACATTTTTTCAAAAACTTTCATTCGACATTCATGCGAAATTTTAATATGAACAAGGTAGTGGATAGAGAGAAAGCATGAGAAAATAAGATATAAGTGAAAAACTAGAACTCAAGGTTTTTTAAATTCAACACAATCTTGTTTCTATTTTTTCTCTTAAATATTTTTTCAGACTTCTGACTGCTTAGGATTTCAGTACAGCTCAGCATCATTGAAATTGTAGTACCAGGAAACAATACTATTTTAAAGAGGATTTGTGTGATAGATATTTCTCTAATTTTTTTTAGCTTTTTTAACTGGTTATACTCGAAACATTGTACGTTTGGTACAAAAAAATTCTTGTTTCATGTTCACATTCTTGTTGAATTTTGTACAAATATATGTCATATCAAATAGATTTAGTCAGGAAATTCTCAATTTTTTTTTTTAAATTTAAAATAAATACGATTTCCAAATGTCTTACTGTAAGAATTTACTTACTTACATCGGTTTCAACTCAGTTCAGGAAAAACATTATTGAATTTTCTCAATTTCTGCAAATATATATATATATTGCTGAGGGTGGATTTTGATAAGCCTGCCTGACCAAGAAAAACAATGTTTTAAGATTTTTTTTTTTGCTTTCAACATAATCTCCTCCAGCTGATACATTTCTCTATGTTCTATTCAGTAATGCCATCCTATAGACTGACGACAACCCTCAAAATAACAATACAGCTTCATTACTTCACAACCGCAACGTTACCGCCAAGCCATTTTTTTGAGGTTAGGAAACAGATAATAGTCACTGGGGCTAGGTCTGAGTAGGGAGGGTGCGGTATCAATCCAAACTCTAGATCGTTGATTTGTTTAATCGCAACGATTGACGTGTGCCGGTGCGTTATCGTGGATGAGAAATACATTTTTTTCTTTTCGCCAGATGAGGTCGTTTAATTTTCTACTCGTGGCTCAAACGCGTAATAAGTCTGCGTAGTATTGACCAGTGATAGTTTCACCTTTTTAAGGTAATCAATGTATATAATACCTCTTGCATCCCAAAAAACAGTAGCCATAACCTTGTTCGCCGAAAAAATTGTTTTTGCTTTTTGGAGTTGGTTCCCCTGGTCCAGTCCACTGTTTAGACTGTTCTTTGGTTTCAGGAGTGTAGTGGTGGACCCAAGTTTCGTCAACGGTTACGAATCGACGCAAAAATTCGCTTGGATTACGCTTATACAACGCCAAATTGGCGGTAGAAATGTTCTTTCGAATCAATTTTTGGTCGACTGTTAGCAAACGCGGCACCCATCTTGCACAGAGCTTTTCCATATACAAATGTTGGTGCAAAATATTTTGTACACGTTCATATGACATCTTACAGGTCTCAGCTATCTCACGCACTTTTAATCTGTGGTCTTTCAGCACTATTTGATGGATTTTTTCGATCATATCTGGAGTTGTGACCTCAATGGGGCGTCCTGAGCGAGGCTCATCAGAGGTGCTCACACGACCCTTTTTAAACTCGGAAACCCACTGCTTAACGGTTGAATATGATGGGGAGGATGTCCCCAGTGTTAAGTCCATCTCTTCTTTAATTTCCTTCGGCGTTAACCCCTTCAAATAAAAGTATTTGATGACAGCACGAATTTCCAGCTTTTCCATTTTTACGAAAAACACAGAGGCGTCTTGTTCAGCGTGCTCTCAAACCTAAACTAACATGGCGATCAGACTGAAACTATAGCTACAAGCTATCTAAGGATGGTACTATAGAACGCCACCTCAAGGTAGGCCTCGTGGCGCCATCTCTTGGTCAGGCCGGAAACTTATCAATCCATCCTCGTATATATATATATATATATATATATATTCAATAACAAAAAAACGACGCGACAAGAAGGAGTTATTGAAATTTCGTATACAAAGACATTTGGACCTAACACATGCAAATGATTAAAATTTGGTGTCCAATGAATGAATAGCGGGAGCTACAGCGCATCGGAACTTCGTACACAGTAGGTGTATAAAAGAAGCGATTCTCAAAATTATGGTCAAATTTCTGTTGCATTACGATTTAAGATACCTTTCAATGACTGAAAAAAAATGCCTTGCCGCAAAATTCATGCTCATTACGATTAACTGTCAGAATTTGGAAGAGGTAAAAATCATTGGATTGAAAGAGGCAGGTTGAGCAATTCGGAAAATTGCTCGCCATATGTGTCGAAGCAAAGTGCTATCAGAAGATGCGGGCAAGAATGGGTGGACAGTGACAGATTTCAGCGTCATGATAATAGTGGTCGACCGAGGGCCACAGCAGATCGGGAGAAGAGAATGATTGACAGATTAGCTGTCACAGCAACTGATTCATCGTTATCAACCATCAAACAGGCCATGTCCACCATGACCATTCATAGACGGCTGATAGAGCGAAATCTACACACGTACCGACCACTAAGCCATCTGCCATTCTCGCCTGCACACTGTCGAGCCAGATTACAGAGGTGCTTGGCTCGATCAGGTTGGAATGATACTGATTGAGGACGTATAGTGTTCAACGACGAATCCCACTTCCAACTGTGTCCTGACGATCATCGAAGACGTGTCTGGAGACGCCCAGGGCAGCATGCCGAAACTGCTTTCGCTATTGCCCGCCACACAGGCCCTCAACCAAAAGTTATGGTCTGGGGTGCCAATTCCCTTGATAGCAGAACCCCTTTGGCTTCATTAGAGGCACGCTGACAGCACAACGGTATGTCGACGACATTCTGAGACCTGTTTTGCTACCGTTCCTTTTGCAGTACCTGATATTTTTCAGCAAAATAATGCCAGACCACATACGGCACGGGTTGCTATGAATTGTCAGGGGCATGATGGGAAGATGACTTCATCAACCAGGGAATGTTGATGACCTAACCCGACAATTAGAGCACATTTGGAAAGAAATACTGCAGACCATCTGGGAGCTTTATAACTCTATTCTACGTCATGTGGCAGCTTGCATCTATGCTAGAGGTGAGTCAATATCTTGATCTCGTTACTTTGTAATTATGAAACTCTGAAATAAATAATTCAATTTTTCTGAAGTTTTAATCAGTTTCTATTCTGTACATAATTTTCCAATTTTGTCTCCATCGGACAACTCCTTCTTTTAGCGCCGTTTTTTGGTATAGAGTATATGTATATATATATATATATATATATATATGTATGTATATATATATTGCTTGTATTATCTATTAATTTACTAGTAAACGAAAAATTAGAATTTTCTTTTACGAAACGTTTTAAGAATAATAAAACATTGAACTTTGGATACAATTGCAGTGAGTTAGTTTAGTTTCTTATGAATTCTTGGATAATAAAAGCTCAATACGCATAAATGCTTTAAAACTTTTCAAAGAAAATTGTTTCATTATTGTTGTTTTCAATTGTTTATAAGTAGTAATATAACAAAGATTATCTTGTTGCCAGTAACAATAAACCGTTTTACACTTATTTTTATTGTTTGCTTATATGCAGTGTTTCCCTCAAATATTATTACCTCAAATGTATAAACACTGCAATTTATGATATGAAAGTATAGAATAAATTATCGTTTCTAAACTAAAATTGAAGTTATTTTCTTAAAATAAAGTAGCTTTGAAATAAGTCATATGTTATAGCTGAAAAATGATAATGCAAAAATTCTTGTATCGATTTTTATTAATGTAAATTATCGTTAATGAAGGTGTACCATGTTTAGCATTTCTAAATAGAACGAAGCAGTTAAAATATTAAATGACTTTTTTGTCTAACAGCTTCCTTGAAGAAAAAAAAATATTTAGAATAATTCTGAAATTGTATATATATATATATATATATATATATATATATATATATATATATATATATATATATATATATATATATACTATGCTTATTTAATTATTTAAATTTTCATTAGCGATATTACTTAAAATTTTGCTGGAAAGTCATTATCTCAAATTTGGTATTTCTTTGAATCCAGATAAAAAAAAACTACAGTAGTGTTAAGGAACTAAAACAATTTTTTTCTATTGGCTTATTCCTCCGCAAATACTGGACAGATTTTGTGAAATTCAGAATGTTAGGTAGATATTTTACCACAATTGACTTCCTATTTTGATGAGTCATTCGCAAGCACCATCATATACTTATAAAAACAAGGAAATCTAAAAGACTTGTTGCAAAATAAAATAAAAAATAGATTGATGAGGAGAATTCTTCCCTGTTTCAGCAGTACAATATTCACGTAATTTTCAAGTCCAGAATGGTTCTGGTGGAGGGATCGTAAGTTGCAATTGCCTCCCAAGAACATGCCAAACTGGCTCTGTAGAGCTAAGATCTGGAGATTTAGGAGGCCAGTGCATTCTACTATATCAAACTGAATGAACTCGGCAAATGCTTAAAGTTGGTAATATGTCCCGGGAAGAAGACCACTACCAGGAGACGACTAAGGGAACCAGTCTGACGATGAGCAAGTCACGAAAACAATTGCTCTTTAAAAATAATATTAAAAAGGTAATAAAGTAACATAAAATGGGTTATTCCCAAAACAAGAGATAAAATATCAGATCATATAGTAAACAATAAGGCTACAAATAATCATAAAGTAAGACTAATATACTATACATATTGTAAGCAAATAATCCAACAGAGTAGCGTAGAGGAAAATGAATTAAAATTCTTTAATAAACTTGTATGATAAATCTCTATAAAAATAATATTTAATCTCGTGGGTTAGATAAGAAAAACCAGAAAAAAAATTCAGTAAAAAATGTTTAAATCATAAGAAATTGACCCCTACTTTATCTAAGATAAATGAAAATTATTGACCGTTCATATCTAGTAAGAAAGGATTCCACGTTTTGGATTCAGAAAATGCATAAAAACATTATGCATATGGAAGAGTATGAATTTGTACTAAATGTAGAGTTATATCTTAAATTACGTATGAAAATATGGTATTGTTCAAGAAATCACGATATGCGAGCATGCTTTAAAAATGATTTCCAATCATGTCTTATAGATTTTGATACAACTGATAAAAAAAAAAGTATAATCATGCAAGGTACATTACCAAGAAAAAAATGTTAATCGCAAAAAGTGGCATTCGTTACTTCAGAGAAAAAAAATTCATTAAAGTTATAAGCTCCCAAGATCTAGATAGAAACAAAAAAAAAGTCAATATTTTAGGAAATTGATAAAAACAATATACATTTAAACACATTTACAATAAATGTACAGTTACATCATAATTTGTGTATTAATGATCCACGATACAGTACTAGGTACCCCGAACTTTAACTTTGTAAATGGAGATAGTATACATAAGGCACGACTGTGTTTTATCTTCAATTTTATGGACTATTTAACCGAATTTATTTATTTAAATAAAGAACCTGAATTATTTATAAGAGTATATATAATAAACTACACTACTTTATACCCATTTTTTTATTCCACTACATAAAATTCTTTACTCTATTGGCAGTGGAATATACAGTGCTCTTCATCTCCATTAGATCCCAAAGGGCAGTTGAGTTTGATTTTAGTTTAAACCTTGATAAATACAATAAGAATGAATCTTGATTAGTTAAAAATTGAATACTAAAAAACACGTTACTTTATGCTTATAAATTAGTAAGAAACTCTTACCTGTAGTCCGAAGTTATAGAGTAAGGTCCAACATTTTTTCTAGTCCTTATAAAGCTGATGTGTTAAGATTTTTAAAATGAAGTTCAGAACCTGTGGTATTTGAACCATTCTGAACGCGTTTTGCTCGAATCAGATTTAGCACTCAAATGGCAAACCAGCACGAGTCGGAACCGAAACATTCGGGATTTAACCAATGTCGCCAAAGCAATCGCAGAAACTTTTCCCTGCCTCGTTTACGTGTTGTATCTCTTACTACTTGAAAACATCTCGTATACCATGTTACATAAATACACTTGTAAATCAAATAAAGAAAATGTGATATAAAAACAAATTTAACTGTATAAGATCACCAATAAATATCATAGTTGAATTTTAGAAAGGAAGTAAATTAAGCGAAAAATTGCATAATATCCAATAAAACTGCATGCATTTATATGCTCGTATAATGTATGTATATATATATATATACATGTGTGTGTGTGTGTGTGCAATGATTTAATTTTAATTTATAATAGTTATATATTATATATATATATATATATATATATATATATATATATATATAATTACAAATGATAAAATTATTTATTGAACTTTTTTATTTAAGTAACGTCAAGCAATGATTATTTTTTAAATTTTATTATCTGCTATCATTGCCTGTCAAAAGTTTTATTACAATAAGACTTGGGTTCTCTCACTTTCTTATTCAATAGGAACAAAAGAATGTTTGTTACTGATACAGAATTTTAAATAGAAAACTATGGGAAAGAGCATTATTGAGAAAAATGTGGATTTTAAAATTATTTCCGAAAGGAACTAAATTAAATAGTATCATTTAATATTTTATTTCTTTTATTTACAATTTTGATCCGAAAGACGATTGAAGCGAATATTTTGAACAAGTAAAAGAAATTATACTTTTTTTCTTAACTGAACAAAAATATTACAAATCCGAAGCTTTAGAAATTCGTACGCAATATTTTATTTTAACAAAAGGGTTTGGGATTACTTTACATGTATTCAAAACTATTTTCTTTCAATATTTTCGATTTTTATTCATGTTTGGAAATGACAATAAGATTTCAAATAACAGTTAATTATTAATATTCAGACAACCGCTTTTCATCTTATACAGTTAACTATAATTCTAAACCAGATGGCAAACAAAGAATTTAAATAAGTATCTATAATTAAAAATAAATATATTTGAAAAGATTGTTCATTGAAATTCACTCCAAACATCAAAAGAATATTAGAATGCCTTTGTATATCTAAAATGAAAGATGATTTTAATATTCATTGAAATTTGATAGAATGTTTTTGAGTAATGTAACGTGGACGCTTTTCACGAAGAAAAATTAATTTACTTTATGAAAAGTTTAAACAATTCTCCTTTTTCAAATTAAAAGCAATGAAAGCACATCTTAACATTGTGATATTTGAATACTTGTGTATCAATTTTATGCTTGGAAAAACATTTTTGTAAGCATTCGAAGTGGAATACAAACATTTTTGCGAACTTCTTGTTGTTTAAACGTGAGAATTTTAGACACCATTTTAGCACACACTCTATGTAAGTTAAAAATATTATATAAAATTTTCCATAAGAATTCTTTGACGATTTCTACAGTCTCAGCAATCACACAAATGCTTAACCGACGGTCGAATTGAACCAAATTACCAATTGTATCGATATTATCATCTTTTTTTGACGTGTAAAGGCGACCAGGAAGTGGTTAATCTTTAACCTCTTTTCGACCATCTTGAAAACTCTTTAACCACTCAAAACCCGTGCACGAGGTAAACACATTCATTCCAATATGCTTCTTACAATAAAGAATAAGTTTCAGTAACGATGTTTCCCACTTTCATGTGAAATTTCATAGTAAATTGTTGCTCACATCATTTTTCCGGTGAATGCCTATACGGATTTGTTTACAGACGCGAGAGGCACTGTATTCGAAAGTGAAGGTTTTACGCTCGACAGCGGTCGGTCGCTGGCGTTTCGCGCATGCGCATTTCTTCTGTAGTAGCGTCAGTCTCGTTGTTTAATAATCACTCACACTTCTTGTAAACATAACTTTTAATCATTTAATTATATTATAATGTTAAAATTAGAGTTTAATAAAATATTCTTAACTGTTTTTGCAAACATTGTGCAATATTAAAAATTCGAGAGAAGAATAATACAAAAAATTAATTTTCGCAGTATAGGAAACGACCTCATTTCATAATTTTTAAAACATCAGCACTATAGATAAATTAGATTTTGAGAAAAATAGTTTTTTTGATTTTTAGAACCCTAAGCAGTGACATTTTGTTTGCAATGCAAATAAATATATTCGTACGAAAATTATTTTTTTTCGAGCGGGAATGTGCGTGGAGTGAAAATCAATACCAATTCGGAGGATAAGGACAAATGATGATGTAATCTTAAATCTTCAAGACAACACACTGGTAGCACAATTTGGACAATAACAGATACGCAGCACTAGCGCAAATTCAATGACACAGATACAGGAACAAAACACACATTAAGTACAATCACAGTTATTACACAGTAACGTTAAGCTCACCAGCTTATCGATCCTGACAGCTGACAGCCACCGCAGTAATATTCTGCACTTCCAGGGAAGGCTGCAACGATTCTCCTGAGGCACGAGTTGCTTCTCCGCAAATTTACCCGGGCACACCTCACTTCAAGTGCAGACAGCATTAAGTCGATTCCCCGATTAATCTTCTCAACAGAGTCTCTAAAACAGACTCTCCGTAATAGTTCCTCTAGATTCAGGACGAATCTCCAGCTAATTCACTCGGCCATGATTCTCCGATCGGTCTACAAAACAGACTCCACAGATGAGCTGATTCCGTACTCAGACAGATCCCTCATACTCTCTCATAGACTGACTCCTCTCACCTGCAGCTCTTAGCGTACTTATACCCTTCCGATCAGATGTGACGTCACATAAGAAAATTCACGAAAAGTCTGCAACTTTCTTCCCAAATGATTTTTCGTCTAGATTCTTGCACCTCCGAGATCTTTCCATTTGTCGCCTAAGTTGTCAATTTCCTCGCCAAGTTGCCAAATGGTTGCCAAATCCATCGCCAAGTGAAAGGGATGATTTAACTTAAACTCCCTTTTGCTGACTGGTGACATCTTTGTAAATCTATCTTTTTTGTTATAAGAGAAGTGATGCAGGGAAGCATCAATTCCCGTTCATAACAATATTTTTGTCTATGACATAGTAGTAGTCTACAATTTCAAAACTCAATTCCCGTGAACATTCTACTTTAAGAAATTCTTATAAATAAATCATCTACGGAAACAGCAAAGCACCCTCAGTTTCTTAACAGCAAAATGAAAAAAAAATTCTAATTTTGAAGCATTTCAAAGCCTCAGTTGCCTTAAATCATTTAATTAAATTTTTTTGAATAAAAATATTAAAGAGAATAAAGCCTCTCTGATTTTAATACCTAAAAAATATTTTACCATAGAAGTTTTAGAATATTATTGAAATCAAATTTCATTTAATTAAAGCCTAAAAATTAAATTTCAATGTGACAATAAAAGTTTGATTTCCTCGATTAATTAAGTATTCTTCACTGTACATCAAAGATCATTTAAAAAAATCTGGTTTCAGAACTATAACTGATGTCATCCTAAAATGCTAAATTCTTTTATTTTTCTAAATATTTTTTGTTAAGGAACTACCTTTATTTTCAGTGGAAAAATGTATGAAACTTATACTTTTTTTTGTCGTAAACTATATTGAATCTATAAATATTTTTAAATATTTGAAATTTTTTTGCATTTCTTTTAATATTGTTATTCAAATACTATTTATGCAACGTTTCTTAAAAAAGTTTTTCCTTTTAGAGAAAAGATAAAATTTTAGCAGTGGAAGCAAATCTATAGAATTTATCTACTTGAAGAAATCTAGAGAAGGATGAATTGATAAAAACTACAGTTTTTCATGGCTATATTTTGTTCATTTATTTATTTAAAATCCACAGTAATTAGTTAAACATCATGTTTTAATGTTACACTAAAAACGATCAAAGATTATTATAAAACCGTCTTATTTGTAATTAAAAGTGTTATTTATAATACAAATGAATTTTAATTAATTTTAAAAATGTATAATTCATGAAATCCAAATTTTTTTGTGCTTTTTTGTGATTTCCCCCCAAAATCATAAAAAAGCATCTTAAGTCCAGTTAGGGAATGCATAATAAAGTCAAATTGAAAAGAGAAGAACAATCAATAAAATACACCTTTGGCCATTAATATTTCTGTATCATCACGCGTCAAAGATCAAATTTTCATGAAAAATAAAACCCACTAGAATATGCAAATCGTCTGAATGATATCACATCTAATAACACAGGTATGGGAAAAGCCAAAATTGTAAAAAAAGAACATTACTCAACAGTGTTTACGAGAAAAAGTCGCATTCGAAAGTTGTCATCTTGCAAAGGTTGTGCAATGCTGTATGCAAAAAAGGATAACTCCTATTAGCACGTAGCGAAATTCGACTGGGGCTGGATTGTGACCCATCAGAACTGCGAAGCATCGTTCCGGAAAAGTGATGAGCGAGTAACATAACAACGATTTTAATTTTCATAAATTAGAAAATGCTTTTTTTTTTTTCATATTCGTAATTCATCCCCAGAACCAGATAATATCACATACCAACTCATAAAACATTTAATGAAAGAACTCTTTTTTTTTTTTTATAATGTTTGGCAGTTTCTTTAACAACTTCGGCTATTAATTAGAAGTGGATAACATTCCAACCCCCAGGAATGAAATAAGGCAATTCTTTAAATAGTTCTTTTTCTTAAAATTAAGATATTATATATTACAATTAAATATTATGTATTAATTTGTTATTGATTGCTTATTAATGCCGCACTTAAAAGCGATACAAGGGCTATTGGCGAAAGTAAGTATATTTTTAAGAGAAACGGGAGAAAAATAAATATAAGTAGAGGAGATGAATATTCATTAGACTCATCAAGCTGAGCCCGCATCTTAATTTGCATCAAATTATTAATATTATAAGTAACTTTGCTTACAAAAACATATTTCATTAAAAACATATTTTTTATTAAGGAATAAATGTAAAAGAATTTTTGAGAGAAAATGGAAACTTAGGTTGTTCTTATAATAAAACTTTGATTAATTTGAAAGGTTTTGGAAATAACATGGCATTTTAAGATAACTAAACTGCGTTGTTTTAGTGTTTTCTCTACTTTTAGGATAAAATATTATTCTGATACTTATACCGGTAGAAATAAAGCATTTTAATAAAAATTCGTTGTTAGAAAATTATAAATTAATGTATGTTTTATATAATACAATGTTTTTATACAAGTATTATATTAATGCAAAAAAAAATTAATTATATTAAATAAAGGCTCATTTTGTTACCAACTCTTAAATATTGATTAACTTCTGCTACTGATTCTGAAAGCAAATCACGAACCTAATGGAAACATCACCCCTCGCTACTTAAGAGAAAGAAACATTTTTTCGTAAGGACCAAGCAGAAGGAAATCATCTACCTCGATATCACGCAGGCAGTCCATTGGAATAGCGTACGCTCCATCAACTTGCTTCAGTAAACTATTTATTAACTCAATGTTAGGGTAGGTCGCTTTTTGTATATGTTTCTGCTAAATCCTTCACTGAAATGTTTGAGAGAGAAAAAAAAAGGACGGCAAGAAAGCACCTTCATCATTTGATGTTATCAGTCACTGAAGAGAGCTAGATTAAGAAACTTATCAATATGGAGTACACAAGTAAGAAACAAAAATAGTATTTTGCTTTTATATTTGACAAGATACATTACATATTTACATAAGAAACAAGTATAATTTTATTAATCTAATACCGATCAATATCTTTAATCTTTAACATTATTTGAAAAACAACATTTAATGCAATATTTATAATAATATTCAAATAATGGATCGTTCAATATCAATAATGTTTAAATTCAGTGTAATATTTTTTCCCTTATCATTGGTACACAGATAAGAATCATGTAGTACTAAATATACATAGTGATTACAAAATAATCGTAGCGTTAACGTTTACTTTATTTCAAAAAGTGTTACAAATAAGAAAATGATCATTCCTTCACAAAAAAATGAAAATTTAGTTTTCGATTTTTTAAAAAGGTTTAGCATGTCTTCCGTAACGTTACATCTTTATTAATTTCCGCATCTAATATTTATAAGTTGATTATTCACTAAATTAAAGTCAACGCAACAGAAATTCACACTTAATAAATAAAACAGTGACATTTAAACCCAAAATTTTTGATTTTATAAATTTATGAATA
The DNA here is from genome assembly GCA_019974015.1 of Nephila pilipes. Lineage (NCBI taxonomy): Eukaryota > Metazoa > Arthropoda > Arachnida > Araneae > Nephilidae > Nephila > Nephila pilipes. The sequence goes on from BMAW01082456.1 coordinate 12,738, forward strand.
CGCAATATTTGCTCGCTATCAGTCTATTAATCCTCAATGTACTTCCGATTTAGCTTGGAATAATAATCAGATTGATTTCTTATCCATACGCTCGAATCGGAACAAATTTAATCACCCTCACTAGTGGTCCGAGAGGAAATATAAACGTCCAATCCCTCTAACAAATTCTTCTAAGTAGTCCGTCAGTTATAGACGCAAAATCACACACTTCTACTACTACTACTCGCTACTAATGATTCAACTCTAAACACAAACTTCCAACTTTTTATTTCCAACTTCCCAAACTTTTATATAGTTAATTTAGTTTCGCTTATAAATGCATTTTTTATTGAATTCATCACATTAATTTGATTCATCTAATTTGTGTAATACACGTTTCGTTTCATTAGTATTAGGCTTTTATGCATTCACTTTATAAAAAGTCCTGAGAATAATTGACAGAAAATCACAGATAGCCCCAAACTTAACACTCATTCATCAAACGTTTATACTGTAGTCGAATTTTCCCTTGAAGAATTGATGCGTGGTATTGTCAATGTTCGTACTGAATGAGGTTTTTAATTCAATCACCGAAGAATAAAATCTTTCAAACACCACGTGCACGAATCGCGATGTGTTAATTGCAATGGGCTAAGCGAAAACAGTCTCGAACTCTTTCCAATATATCATGGGAACGATTGAAATTGATTTATCAGGCTTCGTCTTTTGTGAAGTGATCTAGAAATGGCGAAATCAGTGTAAGAATGCTTATATAGTGAGTGATAGATATTATCATTTTAATTCTATCTCCACCGAAACGAATGTTGAAGGTCTCGGATATGTTTAAGCACAATGCTTGACTCGCGGTGGTTTGTTATCATTTTGAAGTAAACAATGTAGAAAATAAATCATTTCATTGCGGTTATTTTGAATGTTGAAATGAGTTCTGGCGTATTTTGTGACTCTTCCTGCATAATGAGAGTGTGAAGTTTCCCTGTTTCAACTCACTTCGATCACCTGAAATTACAACAAAGTCTAATCATTGATGTATCCAAATAAAATAAAATGGACAAGAAATTCTTTAAATAACTTCTTTATTTATACTATTTCAGGTAAATGCTCTCAACCAGTTCAGGATCCCTCAACGAGATTCCAGACACGTTTTATTAAAATATGGAATATCAAGCCTTTTCGAATACTCGGTTCCGAGATGTAGAATTAATGCAAAGTATCTTCATGTTCGGCCAAGCTGGGTTGGATCTTTATCCTTGTAATACTAAATGATCGTTCCCATACGCAAATTCAATTCCTTCTCGCTCCTCCTAATTTTCTACTATCTTCAGGTTCACTTATAAATCCATTTTTCACAATCACTTCATTGTTTTTCATTCGTCAAATTTATTGGCATAATGCCATTTCATTTGATTGGGTGGAGTTCTTATGTTAGTTAAAATTTAATTATAAAGAATCCCTACGATAACTAAAAAAAGAATATGAATAGCTCGACGATGCAAAAGCTTAGAATTTAAAATAAATGATCTTATTATTTTGAAATCAAGCTTATAAATGTTTCTTTGCGATTTAACTGTAAAAACTAATATCTATTACTCTGATCACAATTATTAGGGGGACAGCAAAGTAATGTCGTTTATGTGCGTGTTGATAGTCCTTAGTCAAATATCAGCTCATTTTGTACTTTAAAGTCGTGAAAAGGCATTTTAAGATTAGAGTAATTTCTTTATTCATAAATAATTAAATCTTATTTTTTTTTCTTTTTTTTTGCGATTTTAAGTGAAATGGAATGCCAAATACCAGTTTTTTAAGGTTTTTAGTTTAGTTTTCATTAACGTCGCACTAGCAGCAACAAGAGGGCTATTGGCACCCCCCTCTCCTAACATCCGCACCACGCCAAAGGGAGGAGTTTGGGCCCCGAAAAGATTTAACGTGCATCAGCCCCGGATACACGGCGGGTATTTGGTGGCCAAGGATCGAACCCACGACTGAACGAAAACCGCCGGCCGTGAGTCCACGACCTTGAACACTAAGCTACCGTGGCCCACCTGCCAAATACCAGAAGATGTACATATTCGACATTATATCCTTTTTCAGTTTTACAAGGATAGTAACACAACGGTTGCTACCAATAACATTTGCGATGTTTATCCAAATGCATTAGAGTTCTTAAATATCAGAGATAATTTTTTTAAGTTCAAATCGGGTAATTTTAATCTTTCCGACTCGTATCGATCAGGAAGCCCAACAACTTTAGACAATGGTATGTTAGGGGCAGGTGCGGAAACTGGTCCGTTTCAGACAATCGAAAAGCATTCAAACACTCTTACCCAACCTTGGTCGAACATCCAAGAACATTTGCAGCAGATTGGTAAAGTAAGCAGAGTAGGTATTTGGATACAGCATAATATGTCCGAAGAAAACAAAGCTAACCGATCCACCACAGGCAACTTATTGCTGCACTGACACAATACAGAAGCTATTTTTGATCGCTTGGTCTCTGAAGACGAAAAGTAGGTCATCTATGAGGTACGTAGAAAGTAGGAGCTCGCTCCAAATGAATCGCCAAGAAGTACAGCTAAGTCACTTTTCTGTGTTTGGTGAAGTATTCACGGGGTCACTCAATTTGAGGTGCTGAAACTTGGACAAACTGTGAATACAGACCTTTACTGTAAACAATGGGGTAAATCAATCTTTAACTGAAAATTCCCCAGTGAGCGTCAACAATAAAAGTGTTATTCTGCATCACGATAATGCAAGCCGCATGACTAATCATGAAAAAAATTAATGAATTGGGATGGGAGGTATTGCCTCACCCTCCATACTCACTCGATACTGCGCTATCAGATTTTCCTTTTCTCCGATCACTGTAACAATTTCAACAGACGTTGCAAAAAAATTTCAAACTTCAGATGATATCCAAAATACTATCTCCAGATATTTTGCTCAAAAGCAAGTTGATTTTTATCAATCCAACATTGAAAATTTACTCACTAGGTGGAAAAAGGTTGTTGACAACGAGGGGTCGATAAAAGGCTGTAGAAAAAAATAAAAACTATTAAAAATGTATCTGCTTGTATTCAATGTAGGAAAAAAGATAGAACTTTCCAGTCCTCCCAATGGTGTATATTATTTTTTAATTTTTTTTTTTTTACATCTACCGCTTTTAAGAAATATTACTTTTTGATATAAAAATGCGAAAATTCCCTACAAAAAATTTTTTACCGTGAAATATACGTTTTTGTACTGAATTTATTTTTCTGGTTTTTCTCTAAATACAAAATATTTCTGCAATATTGAAGAAGTATAATATGGGACTTCCCACACGATATAAATTCAGTCTTATCCCTCAGTTTAAAAAAAAGTGTTTCTATCAACATTATGCTTCGATACTGAATGCTTCAATAATATATCGAACTTCCATTTTGTTACATTCAGAAATAATCTTAAAAAACGGCATTAAGGAACTTCTTTGGATACTCTCCATTTATAATTTTTAATATATTTTGAGTCCTTAGAAATACTTTCAAAGAATTCTTTCATATAAAATTTTGAAATGCTTTTCGTTTAACGTTTTCCCTCTATTCAGATAAAATATTTAAATTCTGTCGCAAAGAAATTTATTTATAAAAACTTGTTCAACCTTCTTTTTTTCATAGTTTCTATCTTAAAATTTATTAATGTTATATATAGATGAAAAAATTTTAATATAATATAAGTAGATTTTCTTAATTATTGCTGAAATTTTTAAGTTAAAATTTAATGAATTTGGAATCATAAAAAATTAAAATGAATAACACAAGAAAATATATATTATTCAAATGTAATAAAGTAATATGATCAGGTTATCATTATGGATTAAAATAATATCCTAATTATAATTCATTTCTCTTAAAAATCAAATGAAAGATTTATTTATATTGTGTAGGAAACTTATTTAAAGCACGAAAATTTTTTTTGATTGTAATAAAATAAACACTTATTAATTTACATTAAACCATTAATTTACAATTATAATGTAAATTAATTGCTTAATAAAACCTTACTAGTTATTTTGTTTCATGTTTTTATCATACAAAATAATACACATTTTCTTTGTAAGTTATTTATACTCTAATTTTTGTTTAAAAAATTAATTAGTATTATTTGTTTTTGTTACAAAATAATTGATTGTTTTGCATTTTTGCTGTTTAATTTAAATAATTCATTTAATTATTCCTTTATAATTTTGCTTATTACTTTTGTTATATACACTCAGGAACTATGACCTTAACCTTCTTAGACTATTTTACAAACTCTACGTCATGTATATATTTTGTAATGGAGAGAAAGTAATATCTAAAGAAAATAAAGGAGCTTAAAAGTAATGCCCGTTCAGAGAAATATTATAAATTACTTGCATTTTCACAGCTAAGCATTCTTAACAGCAGTCAAATTAAAAAAGAAGCAAAATTCATAACCAACACCAAAATATTTCATTTACAACTGTGACATTGTATCATTTCAGTAGTTTTTTTTTTAAAAAAAAAATGTTTCTTTTTATTTTTAGTAAAACATAAAACCAATGTTAAATATGATAAAAATTATTTTATTTTGCATTGGAGAGCATTACTATAATCTATACAAGTGTGCAAGAGAATTTTGCTTAAAAAAAACTATGTTAAGTTTATTATTATACATAATGTTTATGTGTGTTACTTTAGTGAAACTGTCATAAATCTTATTAAAAAGAATCATGAAGACAAATTCTTAAAATGCACATATATTAATAATAATGACACTGCAACATATTATTTATAACATAAACATAACATGAAATTCGGTCATGAATAACCTAATCTATCTATATATTTTGCATGAAAAGAAAACTTATTACGAGCTTCGAACAACATTATTTCTGTGTGTATAAATAATGTCTTGCTGTTCTCATTTTGTTGTATTCTATTCATTTTCGAAGAATTATTGAGAGCTTTCCTTTGAAATGCGAGACTAATTTTCAAAACATGAAAATGCATCCGAAGATAAAAGGCGTATGGAACCTATAGTTTAAGGAATGATAATCAGAGCGAGAGATTCTAAATGATTCATTTTTCATTTTCGGAGCGCTCTGTTAAATGGTCCACCGTAAAAGTGATAAGGGTATTCAGTGTCTCTCCACCAATCATTATCGCCATTCACTGGCAGGAACTTTTCCTATTCATCGCAGCGCTCCACGTGGAAAGATCCTACGCCTGGGATGGAATTTGATAAAATAATATTTCCTCTCACTTTTTTTTATGTTTGAAATGGTCGGAAATAGTTATCTAAAAGGGAGTGAAAAGTTTAAAAAGTATCTAGATTTTAATGGAATCGTAGATTTTTCTGATAGTTTATATAGATAAGCGAAGTTTCCTTTGTGAAGCTGGAGCTTAAAATATAACATTAACCATCGAATTTTAACGACATAATATCTGAAAAAATGGCAACTTTTCTTTTCTATCTGGGCGTATGCCCAGAACAAAAATTTTATGTGTAAAATATTACTAAATTAGTTCGATAAAGAATTTGTTAAAAATATTTATATCTTATGAATAAATAATAATTAAATGTTTTTAATCAATTACATTTTATCAATGCAAAGTAATCAATAGATTTTTCAAAGTATTCTCATATTTTTTTCAAATTGTTTGTAATGTATAAGCTAAGTGTATAAAATATATAGTATACAATCATAAATTATCAATCTATAATGTATGTATTAATTCATGTTCATTTTTATTGTGTTTTTAAACATGCAAAATGTGTAAAAGGTTTGATTTCATAATCTGAGAAGGCTTACATATTCTGAATTCTTAAATGCTTTAAAAAAAGAATGTTTGGAAAGAGAACCAAGATACTGAATTACATCTTCATTCAATCGATAGGAGAGTAACATTCGTTTTCTCAATTATTAAAAGGCTTCAAAATATCCCCTTAGTATCCAGTAGACATACATTGAAAAGATTGGTAATTTGACCCTAATTTTCGAGACTCGTTTTGTAGTTTTTCAAAGCTTAAAATAAGTGGACGACTTATTAAACAATTTTTGGCCATTTTACAAAAAGAACATACACTCGGAAAAATCTCAAGTATTAGTTCAGTTTTTATAGTTTTTATTATTAGTATTAGTTCAAGTATTAGTTTCGAACCTGTAAAATAAATTCAATGGAAAAATATTAATAATTTCTGTTGACTATAAATGGCACATACAAAATTGCAAAGGCTATTTTGCCTACTTATATCTAGATACAAACTTTTTTCTGTTAAGGATATATAGTAATATAATAAGATACCAGATTATTATTAATATTTAAAATCTATTTATCCCTTCACCAGAAAAACAAAATATGTAACAGCAAAATTGTTCAATCAATAAAAAAAGTAAAACTAAGTTTCATATTAAAAATACGAATAATTGTTAACTTTTCTGGTTCTTTTCAATTACTTCATTTGCTACAAAGAACCAATTTATTCTTTGTTCTCATGTAATATATACACTATTACATTTATAGAAACAGTATAAAAAATATTATTTTTCATCCCATTCTTTTTTTTGTATATACATATAGTACAATTTTTCTATTTTATTATATATCATAAGATTAACATTTAATTCAGATAAATCAAACTTTTTTATTACTAAATCAGTAGTTCCAAATTACAGCTTCGAAGTAAACAAAACTGTATTTACTCCGGAACATAATAGTATTTAGTGTTTTCTTTCACAAAAGTGTTTTTCCTTCAAGATTTCACCATAAAAATTTAAAAATAATTTTTAAATGACTCTTAAACAAAAACAAAATTTTCAATGCAATAAATTGTGACTTAGTGTTTAGTACGCAATACTCAAAATATCTCTATAATAAATCTATAAGAAGAAATTAAATAATGTCACGAATGCTTAAAGACCTATGGATCTGAACGTATCACAAAACAATTTGACATATAAATCTATATAAACTGTGGTCGAATGCATACGAAGGTGGTCTGAAAGGATCCCGACCTTAACGTGAAGGCAGCAGCGCTCTTCTACAAAAGCTAGGAATTATGATTGAGCCCGTTTTCACGCGTACTCACCAAATTTTCGTCATTTTGGAATCGCAATTGCTATTTGACAATCGTTTGAGCGAGTCGCTGTGAGTGTTTTTGTAACATTGGGAAAATTCGAATATAGAGCTATCATCAAATATTTGTTTTTCAAAGGAAATTCGCCTACGTAAGTCAAAGATTAGTTCAACGAAATGTCCGGGGACTCTGTATCTCATTATTTACCATTGTGTAAATTTCGGCCGCTGAATCTCAAGCTTAGCCGTACCAACTAGAGAGACGATGAGCGTTCGAGACGTCCAGAAACTGCAGCCACTGACGATAACATAGCTAAAGTCACTAAAGGGTGCTAGATGACAGTCGAATTAAAGTCAGAGATAGCAGAGGCTATGAACATGCACAAAGAACGTGTTTGTCATATATTGAATCAACATTTAGGCATGAGAAAGCTTTCGCGGGTTGGATGACGCGTTTGCTCACGTTACACCAAAACCATGTTCGAATGAACATTTTCAACGCTCGGTTGGCGCACTTTAGACACATTAAATAAGAGTTTTGGCGTCTATTAATTACTGTTGTTGACATTTAGATACACCATTATACTGCAAAGGAGAAATTGGCTCCAAAAAGTTGTTTCTTCGGCACAGAAATTGATGGCGACTGTTTTTACTTTTAGTCATAGAATTATCTTAGCCAATTATCTTCAAAGAGGAAACACCATTACAGAAGCATACTATGTATCATTATTTGACAAGTTGAAGGCAGAAATTCTAGGAAAACGGCCACATTGGCAGGAAAAGAAGTATGTTTCTCCAAGACCATCCCAATGGTTTCAACTGCATGACCATTCTCTTTACTTACCCAATCAGGTCCAAAGTAACTTCTTTTTGTTCTCTTATCTAAAAATTGAGCTTGGAGGTTAAAGAATTTCGACAATTGAGAAGACTATCACTTTCGTTAACAATTATTTTGCAGAGAAAACTGCCAGGTACTGTTTGGACGAGTTAAAAAGATGGGAGTGTGTAGACTTGCAAGGAGATAAAATAAGTTTAAAGAAAAAATATCTTGTATCTTTTTTCGATTGGAAACATTTAAAAAACAGTCTCGTATATATATATATATATATATATATATTATTTGGGTTTGTAGTGTCTATTTATTAATAGTTTTTTGAATGCTTTTGATTTAAATTTCTCTCGAAAGATATGTTTTGTTTTATAACCATTTTTAATAATACATTTGGTTGATGGGGATAGTTTGGCCAATAATTCTAGAATAATCTCGTCGAAAGCCTAGTTCAACTTTAAGTACGTTATTTTGCATTTTTTGTCTCCTTCAAATTTTTGGTATTTTGCATTTTTCAATAACTAAAACATTTTTATTATTTCTAGTCAGCTCTAATCAATCAAAAGAATAGTAACATTTAGTACAAGCTAGGAATTCTGTATACCAGCCATTGGCAAAAAAAAAGATCAGACAGATATCCGCGTTAAGAATTTATTACGAAAACAAAATCTTTAATTTCCCCTCGAGTATTTGTCTTTTCCCCGAGTAGAAACGCATTCCTTTGGGAAGTCATCAGTAATTTAAGACAATGCTTAAACGACGCGACCGCTTCTATTACAAAAGGATGGGGATAAATGAAGACGAATTTCCGCTCCAAGCTGCAATTGACATTTGAGGATTTAGAAGGTTAAAGCGAAAAAACGTAACAATTCTCAATGAAAGAAAAAAAATGTAAATAAATTGTTCTCATTGATTATACGTGAGCATTACGAAATTTGTGGATCGAATTGAAACGAAATGGAGAGTGATGGTTTTTGGACTAGGCCACTATTATCCATTGAATAGTAAAGTAGTTTTTCTGTTAATTCGGTTGCGTATGATTTAAAATGCAATAATATTGTGACTATATTTGCTGAATTTCCGTAACGGGATTTGAATGAAAAACTAATGAATTGGGCAAAGACAAAAATAACAATTGTTACCTTGTTAACTAATAAGTGATATTTTAATTCAGGTTTTTAAGAAGCATTAATTTAAGAAATTGTGTGGTTCTGATGGGGGTTAAATAAGTCTATAGTATAAACGTTTGAAGAATTGTGCATTTTTTTTAATAAAATCTGATTTTAACAGAGTAGGAAGCCTTATCATTTATTTACGTATTATCCTTTTTTTAAAAAAAAAGTTAAATATTCAATTTATCTTTATGCATGCGTAATAAGTCATGCTTAAAGGCAAGATTCTGTTTCATCTTATATTGGCTACATATTCCTTCGTTTTTCGAATGATATTTGCACTTCTACCCTTTTATATTTTTATCGGGTCACTGCCTTCTTATCCCATTCCATAAGTATAACACAATATTCTAGCATCCGAATCTAAGATTTATCCTTAAAACCTAAATATTAAAGAAGAAGAAAATGAAATTTCTTACTGGAAAAATAAAAATTCACGTCTTATATAGTATTATTTTACCTTTAGCGTATTTCCTTATATTGTTCTATTTCTTATGTTATAAATTTTCAGTTGCTTAATGGATTTTTGTTTCTGTTTCTTAAGTTTTAATTTTGTGATATTTTGTTTATATATATATATATATATATATATATATATATATATGTATACACACATAATGTGTGTTAATAATTACTAATCAAGCCATCACAGTTCAGTGAATTATATTATAATAAAATATTGTAACAAACAAAAATCAAAAATATTCAGAAAATACAAAAGAGAAGAAATTAAGCACATTTCATTATTAATCAAATTCAAATAAATAGCAAACAGCAAAAATATGCTTATAAAAATTTGTAGGATAAAAAAACATATTAATGAAATAAAAAGAATCTAAACAATAATTTAATTAAACAAATATAAGAACACAAAACAAAATGTAAATTTCTAGATAAGCCGTATAAATAGGGTCGAAAATTTTTAAAGACAACTTCCATCAACTGAAATTAATAATTCTTTAACCCTATAAACCACTTAAGCAAAATGCAAATAAATAGTAAAATAAACATTGTTATAAAGAAAATCTTAAGAATAAGGAAAAACATTACAAAAAGTTCATACTTCAACATGCCCCTGTGCTCCATGAAAGAATTCAGCGCTAAAATAAACTCTGATTGACTGATGTAAAAGATACCATGCTAATAAATTAGATATAAGTAAAAAAAATTACTACTAGAATTAATAACCAATAACTAAATAAAATACTTTAAAAAAAAACAAAATCAAACCTCTTTAAAAAACAAAGTTAGCAATTGATAAGAAAACCCTATAAGTAAAAAAAAAATATTTCAGAAGCAAAACTAAATTAGAGTTATCGAGTCATCAACTGGATTAAAAAATCTATTAATTCAAACATTTTTCCCACGAATGACCTAAGACACTTAACATGTTTGCAACAAAAAGTATAAATAAAATTATGCATCATATCTCGCGACGCAAAATCATCAGATCCAGCTTGTAACAGAAGACTTATTTCTCCAACTTGGAGTTAGTCCTACGGAGACATCAAACAAATGATACAGAAAACACCCCGTTTGCAAGAATCCCAAATATCCTTTTGGGATATCAACCGAAACATTATAATCGACACTTGTTGCATACTTCTTATCTCTTCTGGCTCTACCCCGTCCGTGTCATTTGAAAAATGTTAATATGAAGTTTCTTGGATCTCATTCAGTAATATTGCATTTCATCATAAAATTTTAAATGATCAATTATATGATGAAAATGTTTTTTCTCGTTTATTCTAAAAAGAACATAAAGGAAGGTATGAAATCAATAAGTTAGAAAGCAGTTTAAATTAACTAGCAGTCTTATCTTAAATTACTTAGCACTTATAAGGAATAGATCCTACTAGAAAATAAAATAATTGGAATTATGATTGTTTAAGTAATTAGACGAAAAAGAGTCATTAAGGAGTCACAGGGATTTTAAACTTCAAATTTTTCGTTGTTTCGGAAAAAAATATGTTATTTGTCATTCCTTGCTCAACTTTTCGAAACCAATCATTTGCCGATACTCAAAGACAAACTAAACTTAACTAAAATAATATATATTATGAGATGTAATCGGACTTACACTATTATCATAATTAATCAACTATAAAAATCCTTTATTTTCTATTATTAAAAATTTATTATCACTTAAAATTTGTTTTGCATTAATCCAAAATTTTTTATATATTATAACAAGAAATAAAATAGGAATAGTATTTCGTTTTTATTTTGAATGTTAACTATATTTATATATTGGTAAACTTAACATAAGATATTGTTATTATTTATTTATGCTTGTATGTATGTTTTGAAATATTCATGATGCACAGTAGGTATATAATTAAGGTAATAAGGGCTCCATATTCTTACATTTTTCGTATTTAATAGATCTTTCATCATTAGAAACCGAGGCAATTTTTTTCAAATTTCGATTAAAATGTCTCAGTCAACAAGTATCTAGGAGAATTTTCTACGATTCCCTGGTAGCAGTAGTTTCGTTCCACCCATACATCTCATCTTTACTGTTCTGGAAATTATAAAATCCCTCTTTTATGAGAAACATATCTTGCCTATAATGTGCGAATATAAATAATAAAAGGAATATATAATAATCCTTATGTATCTATGGGAATTAGACTTACACTACTTTCATAATCAATAGCTACACAATTTATTTTACTGGCTAATTTTAAATTTAACAAATCATTACCAATTTTTAAGATATTAAATATTAATTAGTTATAACTAGAACGTGTACTTAAATTAATCACAAATTATGCGACATCTCATTTTTAAAAACAATGGACTAGCACTCTTTAATCTAAAACGGTCCACATTAAAGTAAATATTAGATGTAATCTGAAAATATGATTGATTTTTAAAAAAATTTTAAAAGAAATTATTTTAATATAATTTTTTTAATTAGGGACAGTGAAAGTAAAATGACGTATAATTCAAATAAATATCGGTGTTTTATTTTTTACACTTTGATTCAGAAACAAGATGCGCACACACTTAATTTAATTCACCTGAATAGATTGATTTTAATGCATGGTTCCGCTTCGCTCTGACTTAATATGATTTATATAGATATTACTCTAAAGAGCTACATTATGCGTAATATATGCATAATAATATATATGCATTCCCTCGAGAATAGATGAATAGACTTACTGCATTAGTTTAATGTAAAGGAGATATATCATCACAAAAAAGTTTTGAATAATGATTCAAATTATATTAGAGGTTGTTCTAGATCCTTTGAAATTTTGCTAGCACTTTGTAAAGGGAATAAATAGGTTCACTTTTCAGTTTCCGTTGTTCTAATGAATAAATCAAACATATATTTAGTACTCACTATTTCCATTATTATTCCTATATGTTCTTCAGCATTATTTCATGTGTGGATGAATGACAATTTGTGCTCAAACTGAGTCTTATCTTATTCATACGAATAGTTCTAAGGCATCTCTGAAATAGTACAAAAATTATTAATTTACTTATGAAATAAAATCATGAATATTTCATGGATGTTTGTTAATTTCTATTTTACATTGATATCATAGAATACATTTTTTATACTATTGCATCAATTTTATTTCGTTTCTTATCAATCAAAAAAACAAATAAACCTATGGAGCTTACAATTAGCCTTGCATATCAACGTAACAGCAGAGGAATTCCGCACATTCACAATACTTTTTCTCTACTCATTTGCAGGTAATATAAAAAAAACTGTGATACATAAGTAAAAATCAATGTTGGTTAGAGGACGTTCATCGTTTTTAGTGAATTACGACTAATGCTTTTATCTGAGTTACATCATGGCTGTATGTGGGAAATTAAGTACATCATCAGCACATTTCATGTCCGGATAAACTTTAACAATTCAAAACTGTTTACGCAAGCTCACTGCAATAAAGTGCTGCTAATGAAACTACCACTATTTCAATGATAAGACATATTTTGCTTAGTTTGACATTAATCAATATTTAATCAACCATTTTGCTAAGACACTTATATTATAGAGTTGAGGTGGATATTTTTATAACATGCAATAAATAATTTTTATTCATTTAATGAATCTGTTCGTAATATTTGGAACTGATAGAACAAAACTGCTAGTGAATTGAATGGGATAATTAATGGATAAGATGTCTTCTCTCGATAAATATTTAAATTCATAATTTCTAATTTATTTCAAATCGTCATTATAGCTTTTATTTTCAGTATTACAACATTTAACTCTTAAGAAATTACATATATAATGGTATTAAAATGTACTTAAATGTGAAACAGAATTGTATATTTTGATTCACACATAATAATTCCATAGTTAATAATAATAATTATTATTATTAATAATATGTTGTAAGTCATTCGATTTTGATTAATATTGACTATTAAAAGATCTGAAATAGTTATTACTTAGTAATATTGAAGAAATACCTTAAATTAAAATATTTTAAATGTATTTCAGAAGTTTTATTTCTGATTCGACAGTGAAATTTGAGAAAACACTTTTTACTGATTGCATGACACACAACAGCTCATAAAGCTATGAATTAAAACTTAATTTTTGAAAAATAAATCATTTTGTTTTAAAAGAAATTTTGACCTTAAATATTAAAGAAAGAAATTTATATATTTTACTTGCATATGCATAGCATATGAGAAAAAAAATCAATGTTACACCAATTGTTTTTGTCTAATTTGAGTACAAAATTTGTTCAATATTATTAACAAAATTTGTATTATAAAATTTGAGACAAAAATAATTGTTGATAGGCATTATAAATATTATTGTGTCTTTTCAGAGTGCATTATAAAACTAAGTACGTTAGAAAAATTTGAATAAAATTAAAGATTCTACATTTTAAAAACTTGATGATACTTATGCTCTCGGATGAAAAATTCATTCATGAGATTAATCAACTGTTATTGCAATTCTGTCAAAGTAAATGAAAAAAAAATATCGAATGATCATTGCGAAAAGTGTAATTTCATTTGGTAGAACCATTTCACTAAAATTCGTGAAGAGTATAAAGTTCACTCTGCATAAATGAAAATTCATAAAAAATCTCTCTTCCTGAACAATATTCAAAACGTAATGCTAAGCGGAATATGAAATGCTTTTAGATTTATACATTGCAAAATATGTTGTGTTACATCGGTTTTTAAAATCTGCGTCAACATCTTATTAAGAATACCTTCAATATAGAGTTTTCTAATTAAGAAAATATAATATTTTTAAATCGACTATTTCTTGATATCTACGAAATCTTATTATTCTCTAAAATGGAAACCCATGGGCGAAATTTAAGGGGTGATAGAAACATTTAAACAAACAATTTTCACCGTACAATACACAGGCGGAGAGCAAGCGGTGAACCGCCGGAGGGCGCTGTAATAAAAAGCATTAAACGGGAGTTTTTTTTACACATCGTTAATTCTATCGTGGATTTCAGGACACGTATTGACAGTAATCAGGGAAAGACCATAGGCTAAAACTTCTTGAAGTCTACCATAGTTTCATCACTCTTCCCCTGGTTTTCATGGACATACAGGGTGTTTCGTAACTCATGGGGGAAATTTTAAGGGTGAGAGGAACCACCTAAACAAGCACTTTTTACCAGAAAATGCATGGAAGGAAAGCAAGTGGTACACCCCTTAACGGCGCTGTAATGATAAACATAAACGGGACATACCTCCAAAAATCCATGGAAGGAATGATGATGTGTAAGAAAACTCGCGCTTTATGCTTTCCATTACAGTGCTGCTGATTCTCCTCCAAGACATTGCAGGCTGAAAATTACTTGTTTAAATGTTTTCTATAACCCTTTAAATTTTTGTCAATGAGTTACACTGTAGATAATTATCTCACACATATAATTAAGAAAAAAAACATTAAAAATATTTCTTTTCTCATTTTCAATTTTGCTTACCTTCCTAATACATCCATTTGAAATTTAATTTGAAAAAGTTTCTTGTTATGAGAAAAATGTGTTTCGTTTATAACTTGCTCGCACATTAAACTATTAACTTTAAAACTAAAATATAATATAAGAGCTATACAATTAAATATATCTATAGGAAAAAAGAAAGAGGCAAGAAAATAAAGTTATGATCATTCTTAAATTAGATGGAATATACATAGTTCAGTTTTTTAAATATTTTTAAAGCTTGAATGTGTATATTCAACTTCAGGCAATATTATTACAATTCATAATTGTCTATTCTTTCCAAGAATATTTTTGCACTTGAGACCCTCATAGAAATGATTCTATAAAGAATTTTTTCCTATAAAACTGAATTTGATCCCTTTTTTATTTTGTTCTATGTTATTTTGTATCTTTCAGCTGTTACAAAATCTAATGTCATAAATTTTGGAATTTTTTTTCTAAAGTATATTTTTCTTCGTATACTACGAAAACAATGCATTTAGTAGGCATAGAATATTTCACAATAGAAGTTCGATCTATGACAGGCGATGTTAACGACGTCTTCACATTTTTCCTGCCTCTACAGATGACACAAGTATGATGGAAGATGATGGGATTTTGAGTAGTTTGTAAATGGTCGTTAAGGCAATTTATTGGCAACAGTACAAACACGAATTCTATTGTTTATCGAGAAAATCCCTGAAGATTAGAAATGAGATAATCTTTTCGATATAAACAGTAATTATCCGTAAAGAGGGTGTCACATGCATGTAATGTACACAAGACTGAAATGGACTAAAATGCATTAGTTTGTTATCTTCCCTTTTTTTTTTATAAATTAGCAGTTAAAAACTCCGATATCTTTCAGTGCATGACGATATTTATTTTGAGTTAGAAGTTCATAATGATTTAATTCATTACTAACTAAATTAATTAAAATATTATCCTTATAGAATATAAGCAATTATATTATCCACAAAAATAATCTTTCATTGCCGTTCATTCATGCCATTAATGCCGTGAAGACAAAAAATTGTAAACGAAAATTTACTAGAAAAGTTCTAATGATTTTTTGATCATCATCCATTGTAAACTTCCAATGCAATGGATATTCTATAGTCACAAGTAATTTCGCCCAAAAGAATACTAATAAAATAGTATGTTAGCACAAATAAATTTTTTGTAATTATCTTGCTAATTTCATGTTAACATATGCTAACGTTTTTCTTTTAAGTTCTCGCTAAAGCAAAATTATTTCAAATGAATGTTAATTAGCGTAAAGTGAGCGTACTTCCGAGTCCTAGACTCCACAGAAGCAATTACCATACAGAAAAGGAAATATCTCCTTCCAATTCCAACTGTGTTTTTATTTTTCTTCAAAACTTTCCAAAGTACAGCAATATTGCCAACAAAAAGAATAAAAACATACGATTCTGCCATAAAAATCGATTATTAAGTTAATTATTAAACTAAGAGCAAAATATAAATTATTAAAGCAGACAATACTAAACCGTTTGGATACTAAAGGCAATGCTTATAGCGATGTAAATATATTTTAAGCATACTAATATAATTATATTAATTATAATTATAATGTTAATCTTATGAACCTAACGTCATGTATTCTTTATTTCATTTTCACTTATTTTATTGACGTCATTTTCTCAAGCAGTAAAATTTTAGCTCAAGTTAATAAATGAAGTAGAACATTTCATTAACAAAAGAAAACGGTTTCCATTCATTCGCAGTTATCAGATTCTATTTCTGTTTACAAGAAGAGAATTTTCATAGTAGTATCTTTTTAAGGCGAAAAAAATCATTCTTGGAATATCAGAATTGTTAACCGAGTTCCCAGATTCAAATGAAAGGTGAGAAACGTGAATAATTAGGTTTATATCCACGGAAAATGATACACTTGTTGGTAAAAGTTTTATCATTGGAAATATCTACCTTTCAATTCCATTTCTCACGCTCCATATGTATAATGTTTATTACAAAACATCAGCTTGGTTCGCATTTTTACGTCTTTTACATTACCAGTGGTATTTTAGATTACATTTTATTGAGTTACGAAAAAAGTAAACATATTTGAAGAAGTAAATTATATAAGATATATCTATATGTATATATTTTATAATTTTTCAATAAAATATTGAATCGAAATAGGTTTTAATGTAATATTTTCCAGGTAAAAGGAAATTTGTGTATAAAAGCTTGTTAATACTTACGCATCCTTTCTCTTACTTTTTGAGAAATGAGTACATTTACCGTAAAAATTGTTCGGTATGGCTACAATTAGTTACGACAGTAATGCAGCGTAAAATAAAGTTTGGAATGTTACAAAATAATCATATTCTTAAAAAATACAATTAAGCAAAAAAATGTGTAATTTTAAAAAAATAAGACGAATAAATTATTGACATTAATAATAAAAATGAAATATTTGTTACAATTCTAGAAAATTTTTAATATTTTGTTCCCGTGAACAAAATAAAAGCTTTTTAATTCCTTATGCAATTGCTATATTTGGTTGTCCTATAGCAAGCATGTGTTCCGCAGAAATCGTAAAGTATTGTATGGAATCAATATTAAACCACAGATAGGAGATAGGAATGCCAGTTCAGGTGTCTTCCTCATCCCTTGACTGAAGTTCAAAATTACGAGGTCTGTAGCCAATTGACTAGCCAATAGTTGCTCCGATTAATGAAAACACAGACTTTCAGTTATAGTTCTGCTGTAAAGAGACAAATACTATTTCCAATGCCCATACCACTGCAGAATATTAAATAGAAAGTTTTAATTGTTAATGCAATACTTCTTTTTATAGGACAGGATATCTATGAGTGATATATATTGGAGTTGAGAGCAGTCTAAAATTAAAACTTTTGTGTGTTCAGCCAATTTTTCTCGGATTCTTACGATATGCATATTTATATCATCATGCTGTGAAAACCTTCCAAGAACGTAAGCGTTTAAAACACCTTAAAGAAATGTTACAATTATTTGATGAAATAACTTATGCTGATAAAGATATGCCCAATTTAAGAATAAGTTTAATAATAATTTGTACTTTAATCTCATTCTTCTTAGTTACATTTATCTATCATGCATTATCTTTTATTTCCTTCAAGTATATGCTTCTTTAAACATTTTTCCTTTATTTTTTCTGTAAATACGTTTCGGGAGTAATATACATATAAAAGAATGATCGAATAATTTATTTTAGCTTTCTTATGAATCTCTAACACCTTTCCATGGAAACACCTTTCTCAAAATTTCTTCTCTCTTCTAGAGAACGAGAATTCCCGCTTTCAAATCCTAGTATTGATAAAGTTCAAAATTCATTTTACATTTCTGTGCAATTGTTCTCTGTTTTTCATTACAGTTTCTAAAATCTTCCAGAATATTCTTTTTATTTCCAATGCAGTGTTTTGGAATATTCTTATGTAATATATAAACTTATGTATTCTTAGTCTGAGACAGTTCTCAGACAAAGATTGCTGCTTTCAGTTTGTTAATAAAGCCACGCTATTCTAATATCTGTTGTGTTTCCAATTCAATTTGCGAAAACATCTACTCAATAATAAATACTTAAATTCGAATGCGTCAAACTTACCTTTTAATCTCAGATTCCCACAGAGCATATCTTAAGCACCCACAAATCGAATGTTCATATTTGCTCCATATCTTATCACCACCACCTTCCACCAAAAACCTATGAAGTATCAGCAATAGTATAGTGATAGGCCGTTGAAGGTAAAATTCTTTAAGACTATTAAAAATGAATAAAAATTCTTAAGAGAAAAATGACAACTCTTTCAATTAATGATCATAAGTAAAATTGTTAAATTCCTACTAAAGTACAATTACATGATTAAAGAGGATATTGATAAATTATTAAAAATAAAATATATTCCCAATATCTGTATTTTTATCTTAAAAGCTGTAGTTGTACAGTTTTAAGATATATTCATGTAGAATCGCTTTTATTCTTAATTAATGGAAAGTTAAGTTTCAAATCCGAATTGCAAGCATCTTATTTCTCTTTGTTAGCAGCAGCAAAATCTTTTAAAACAGTAGATTAAACAACTCAAAGAAGTTAAAGGGCAAGGGCAGAAAATCCTCTAGCAGAACTAGTAAACTTAATCTTCTTTTAAAAGAACAAAGAGTACTTCGAGAGAGAAAATTGTTTAACACTGAAAATTAAATTCCGTTGATAAAATTTTAATCAACGAAACTGCGAAAGAGATAACATTAGAAACGCATAGAGAGCTTAAATATAATCCCAAAATCAAATTTTATAAAGTGAAAAGGTTTTACAACTAATGCATCATAAATCACAGCATACTTTAAAAAGTATTTTTAAGTTAAGACTAATTATGTAATGATCATTGTGTGCTTTTGAATGATTAAAATATAAATTTAAGTTAATGATTAAGTAAATAAACTCAAAAAAGAAACAGTATTGAAATGAGTTTATAATACATGTTAATATAAATAGTGAGTTTTTGATACAAAATAGAAAGTATCAACTCTATATTACACTGATTTATTTTAAGATAATTTAAATTTAATTTATTTTGAGGGACACTTTTGGTAGAATTTATTTCTCATTAATGTAAACAAAGAACTGAGGTGGATAATACTTATAGACATTACTTCAAACAAGCAATTGGTCAAAATGGATATGTTGTTTCCTTTATACTTAAAAAGTTAGCTCTTGTATATGAAATAAGAGTTTATCGTATGAGCTAATTTTTTAAAAGTACTTTTTCAATTATTTGGATTAACATTGTGATGGGTCTATCAGTGACCTTGTCACTAATAGTCCTCTTGGGGGAATTTGCACTCCTCAACAGTTATTTGTATCAGAGGGCTTCCTCCGAAGAAGAAAACGTAAACATGCAAATAAAACTGGAATGTGTATATATAGTGTAAGCGCAGCGGATTGATCTCTAGTTGAATTGTTCTGTAGACTTCAAACTTGATTGATCAATAAAGTAAATTGTTTTAGAAATGTCGACCTTTCATTCCCTACCTTCCCATTCGTCCGATCAAATGTCATTATAACATGTGCATGATCTTTTATTAGAAGAAAGTAAAGATTAACAAACAATATGAATATTCAAAATTCTCTTTCATTTAGACGCATACACATATTTTTAATACTCAATATTTATTTCAAACATTATCTTACGTGCATTGAATGAAGCAAAGAAAGCATTTTAAGAGTTTCCATCAAACAAATTATTTTAGGTAATAATATGAAAAATACTTTTTAGATGTATACATGAAAGTATGTTTCTTACTTATAAAACATATCTAAACTTCACTACATAAAAGAATTCCTACTATTCGATTAAAATTCCTTTTACAAAAATCCAATTCAATTTTAAGATTTTTATAAATATTATCTCTGAATATATATTTTTAAAATATAAAAACACATATTTTAGTTATTATTCTTAAGCACTGTGTGATTTAAATAACATATTTCATAGTAAAGATTGTGAAAGTAAAAGAACTGTTCTTTTATACATTACTTCTTTCTATTCTTGAAATTAAAAAGTAAAAATAACATTTCCTTTTAATTAATTTTCTTTTAAAATATTGCTTTCCAAATTTTTGATTTATTCTTGTACATTCTTCTAATTTTGTTTGCACTGATTAAGAATTTTAGAGTTAAAAATTTTTAGAGGGAGGGATTTTAAAGTTAAAATGTGTAATATTTATAACTTTAAAATGTTTTATTCCCATTTACAGTAACATTCATTACATTAAATAAGTTTATAAAAATAATTTATGCTTATCAATACTTAAGAAATGAAATTTAGAACTATATGAAAGGCAAGTAACTTTCAAAAAATTAAGGAAAATATAAACATTTGGGAATTAGAGAAATTTGACTTAGAAAAATTAAAGTTAGTATTTATATAAGTTCAAAAAACTAATTTTTTTTAATTTAAAGCGATATCTATTAATACAAAATATTTTGTATTTGTCACAAAGTATTTAGATATGTTTACATTAAACGTTTACTTTATCTAATGTTGTGAATATGATTTCATCTTTGAACTAAGCTATAAAACACAAACTCTTCAAAAACTGACTTTTAATTTTTGTAACAAATTCAATTTTTAGATCAAATTTTGCCTGACCCGCATTTAACTTCAGCTGTATTTTTTTGGTAACCTTGACAAAAATGACAAACGATATTTCATACCAGCCATTATTTGCTTGATAATCCTTTTGTTTTTAAGAAAACAATAATCATCCAAATATTAATAATTGTAATTTTCATTAATAGTTTATGATGAATAAAAATTTATTTAAAATTGTAATTTTTCTTCATAATTTATAATGACATAAGCTTCGTATTCATATAAAGCAATTATTCGCAATTCAGAAATTAAATAAATGGAACATTTTTCAAAAATTATTCAAGTAAACAAGATTTAATAAGGCTTTATGGTTTAAAAATCTCATAAAATAATATACACTACCTTCTTAAAGCTTTAACATAACACAAAAAGTAGGAAATGGCGAACTTTACAATTTTTCATAATCGGCAAACATTATCATTGTTCTAAAATCCTGAAACAATAAGTGGTAATTCATCATATCAGAGCAATTATATCTGATTACATCAAAGTCGTTACACGAATTTATAATTATTAGAGTAAGAAATCCTCAGAATTTTTCAATAAATAAATTTGTAATATTTAGATATGAATTTCTGCTATTTATTTTCAAAATAGGTAAGAAATTGTAATTTTTTTATTTAAAAAAGATAATAATTCTAGAAGCCATTTTCTCAAGTCATTGCTACAATACTTAAAATCCTGATCTAGGAAGAATGTTATAATTGTCTTCATTAATTCTTTATAAATATCTAATTAGTTATTTGAGATCATTCAACTTTGTTATACTTCAATTAATATCAAGTGGAATTGTCTGACTATTATGAGAGATTATGAGGAGAAGTAAGTTTTGAAACTCACGATGACATTCCTACAATGAATCCATTCAGAAATACAGACAAAAAAAGTATTTTTCTGTAATTGTATTTTGTGTTCCCTTTAAGTTCAATAATTGCGAAGAAAAGTTAATAATAATTGAAGAAACAGTTAATTTTAATGCTAACTTTTTAGAATGTTACCAATGCTATGTTTCTTTTTTCATCCACTTCAACAATTTTGTTAAATTTGTGAACTTTGAATAAATAAATGATGACTGTGAAACTGATATTTATTAAAAAATGATTATATCTTATTAATTATTTTTATAATATGAATAGCTATAATTTAAATATATAATATAAAACATGTTAGGATTAATATTTTTATTTGAAGTGTACATTTGATCACAAGTTGATTCCTACTAAAAAAGATCAGATGCTGAAAAGCCATCATCGCTATTGGTTTTAATAAATATTGTTATAAAATGTGGGATCAAATCATGTATAAAATACAAAATGAAAGCATGCAATCCGCTTCTTATCAATATTAGAATTTATCAGGAATCTTTAAGAACTATCATACATAATTTTATTAAAGCTCCTTATCTTTATTTTAAAATGGAAATAAACAAGTCAAATTAACTTTAATGATTGTCTGAAATTATTTAAACTTTAATTCATTATAATGCTGTAATTATTATTAACGTTGCAACACGAGGGTATCACTTACTGAGCTTATAGTTTTCAGCCATTGTCATATGACAAGGACGATGCTTCAGCTTTTACCAAACTCTCAACTTGTATCAAAAAATGAGCCCTTTTGAAGTTCAATTCCCCTTAAAAGAAACAGACCCAATTGTTTTTCATATTTCTATAGTAGAATGAGAGTCTCAACCCAATGTTTGATTTGAATATTGCCAATCAAGAGATATTTTGATCATATTTACCATTATCAAAATTTTATGAATAAAACGGAGATTTTGTAATGTTAATTAAGGAAGCTTTAAAACATTTAAATATAAAAAAGGAAACTCTTAATTTCAAAATTTTTGTCTCATTCTTAAATAAATATAAGAGATCCTCTAGTATATTCGATAAGTATGATTAAATTAATAATATTTATTCTAGTGTTATACAAGTAAAAGTAAATTAATAATAATCAACAGCTTTCTAAAATCTCATTTTAAAATCGTTCTTGGATATTTCCCCCTTTTCAAGCATTTTATTTTTTTCCTATTATATTGAAACCATTACATTTATTTTTTTTCCAGTTATAAAAACGATATTTTAGAATTCGCTTTCAAAAAAAGAAGCTCAATTTTTAAGTCATTTTTACATTTTTTAAAAACTTTCTGAAAAAAAGATGCTTTTCGAAATCCAAAAACTATTTTTAAAGATAACTTCAAAGATGATTTTGTGATGAACGTAAATTTTTACTTATATAACTAAAATGTTTTTATAGAATAAACTTCAGAAAATATCGATTGTAAAATATAACATGAACATAAATGTTTAACTTTTTCAAATATAATTTAAAATTTTCAGTTTGCTTACTTTCCTTTATGTTATCTAGCTGTTACGCATTTATTGCTATCATAGTGTGAATGATTTTAATTTTTTTAAAAATATCACTAATGGAAAAAAGTATCCATCAGTTTCATAATGATACATTGATACATTTTAAAGTATTCTTTTAGATTAATGAAGACATTCATTTACGATTTAAATGTCTGAAACATAAAACTTTTATTAATGCAATGCGCATTTTAGCAAAATTTTAAATTCAGAAGTAAACATCTTCAAATGCAAAAAGTTATAATTGTCTAGCGTCTTCAAATCATGCTTCGAAAACTTCATTTACAAGTTGTAAATTAGTATCCGAGTATTACCAAAAAATATAACTGAATCTACTAAAAGAAATTCTAAGATGATCTAAACGTAAAAATAATATATGAAATGAAAATTTAAATACTATTTTGATGCATAGGGATTTCTAAAATCCAGAGTTATGAATTTAAAATAGTAAATATTATAAAATAGGCGCACTCACACATACACACTCCACAATTCTGCTAAATTAAAAACAATGTTTATGTAACAGACTTAATATTAGAAAAGTATTGGAAATTGGATAGAATTAAATATGAAATAGAATTAGTACTTCTATAAAAAGCTTTCTTTTCTCAGAAATAAAATACCTTTCTTTAGTCCAAAACACAAATTATTACTGTGCAATTTTCCTTTTTTTAAGTAAAAGGCCTTAAAATTAATTTCTCTCAAAATAAATATATTAGAAGTATTTTAATATTATTTTCCATCAATATCATCAGTTCAAGTTACTAGAAACAATATGAAGCAAATGCAAAAAATTTTTAAATATAAAACATTTTGCTTGAAATTTAAATTACTTTCGCGCCATTTTCCTTTGTTTTCACTATTAAAGTTATTTGCTTATTTATTCGTTAAAGCCATTAAAAACAAATTCGATTTTTAACAGTAAATAATTTTTTTTAATATTCCGACGTATAACTTGTTTTGAAAACTATTGTGATTAAGGGTAGACTTTTGTAAAATAAATTTCGAAGAATTTCATTCCATTCTATTGTTAAATTAAAAGAGCACTCAAATTCAAGTAAATTATAAAATTAAGATCATTTATTATTTAGTTATAAATAAATTATATCGGTTTGTAAAGTAATATATTATAACATATTCTTCTATATTTTGATGTTTAGAAACGAATCCTGATCAAAAGGCTGGATTTAAAATAACACACAAAAATAACACATTATCTTATTAATTAAAACAGGATTTTCTCGAGATATGTTGTTTTATAAATACTCTTAAAATTATTTGAATATCACAAGAAATATCAAAATGTTTAAATAATTCTACACTTATTATATAACCTTAATGAGCTAATAACCATATTTTCTAAGTGTAAAAAACATATATAGATATTTGGCTCATTTAATAAATATAATAGGTTGCTTGTACTTAGTAAATAATGTTTATAAAATTGAATTTATAATAATAATGTATTTTCCTTCAAAATGTAAATGTTTTCGAATTAAAATATTTTCATGATATAAATAATTAAAGAATATAAATGGTTTTAAGAAATTTTTTTCCATTTTTTATACCTGTTTTCATTTTGGTCATAGTCACGGCCTCGAAGCCGGGGTGTTTCGTCGATTCGGGAGTTCGAGCCTTGATGCCGCTTGAGACTCGCAGTGTAGCTAAGGCTGATGCGCATTAAATCTGCCGAGGTTCAAAGTCCTCCCGTTGGAATGCTGTGGAAACCTGGATAGGGAAATACCAGCTCCGTAGTCATCCTCATCCCTTGACCGACGCTGAAAATTACAAGGTTTGCTCCAATAGCCCTCTAGTTGCTTCTAGTGTGACGTTAATAAAACCAAACCAACATTTTTTATTTATTTTTTAATGATATGAATAGTTAATTGTGTTTTTGTATAACTAGTTTTTTAAGTAAATTTCAAGCAAATCTTAAAGCTTTAAAAACTTTATATAGGTACATGATATTAAATTTCAAATTGATATAATATCAGAAAATTCAAAATAATATAATACTTAAGAACAACAAAACAGTATAATACTTAAGAACACAAAAACATAATATAATTATTAAAAAAATTAAAAATTATTAATTATAAATAAATTTCATCTGATTTAATATTGTTTCCATTTATATACTCCAACAAACATTTAATCGAGCTATTTTTAATGCTTTCACCAGTAATTTGATAAATAAACTAAATAGTTTTCTCTTAAGGAAGTAAATAAGTAATTCTCTCTTAATTAAGTTATTGAGTAAAAACAACCAAATGAAAAGACATACCTTTGAAAAAGATTAAATTGAAAGAACCATAGAAAAAAATGTAAATCCCTAAGTGCTTTGAAACAGAGAATAAAAGGAAGGCGGAAGAAAAACTAGCAAATGGAAGAGGCTCTGGGAAGCTAAAGATTTTATTTAGTTAGAAATAGTTTCTTTTTTTTTTTATCAATCCTTTCTCCAAGGACATTGTCACTCTTTTCAACAACTTAAAAGAAATGAACCGCTGGTGCTTAAGCCAAGACAACTCTATTTTTTGCAACCTCAACTAAATAAGGCTTAAAGAATTTTAAGGCTTTACATTGTTTGAAAAGACGGAATGAAGAGGGGGGGGGGGTAAAAGTTTTATTTATTTTCGAAATCCGAGAAATCGTCCCTCTTTCAGCATCTGAGCATTAAGAAATAAGGCAGGTCATATAAAACGGTCGATGCAGAGAATGGAACCCCACATTTATTTTCTTCTTTTTTTTAATCCCTTCTAAAACTTCAGTTCCATTTACCGCTGCTCACTTAAAAAAATCTACAACCTTGTTAAAATCTATTGTCGGATTAGAATTCCTACAATGAACTTTCCAAAGTTGCAAGATCGTAGTTAAAGGTCAATTAAAATACTTGAAATTTAAAGATGTTTGATCCGGTTTGAGATTATTCAGGACTTTGAATACAGTCAATTGTTCTGTTGCTCGTCAAGAAAAAATAATTGATGCTTTAAAATTTTATTGAAAATTATTCGATTTCTCTGAATGTAGAGTTTTTTTTTTTTATTTAACGTGATTCACTTACTTAATTAATGCTATGTTAAACTTTCATTATATAAAGGATTCTTAGAGTCAACAGTATTTGGAACTCAATCAAATAATGCGAACAGAAATTGAACCATTAACTTCCTCTACAAATTTACACACTGCTTAATAGTGGGAATCCAATGAAAAAGGCGGAGAATCTTAGCCTTTGCAACACTGAGGCGGCAAGCCTAGAAACCTCGATTACACGACTGAGGTTCCGTAACAATGATAGATAGAAAAATGAGCTGGAGAATTAAAATAAAACAAGAGTTTATTTGAAGATAGAGCTTTTTGCAGGAGGAAAAACTGAGTCAATTCTCATTAGAATATTCCAGTTGGAGTTTTTAGTCAAAAATGAATTTATTTGCAAGATGTGATTGCCTTCTACGGTCTCTGTGAATTATATTAACCTGTTTTATAAAGTAAGAAAGAAGTAAAATAAATGTTGAATATAAATTCCATTACATTTAAAAAATATTTTAATAAGATTCAATTTTTAGTTCATTTATATCTACAAACTAAAAAATTAGAAGTACTATAAAAGTGAAAAAACAAAATTTTAACTATACCAAAGGTAGAATTTTTAAGTAATTGAGATTCGTACTCTAAATTCATCAGTATCTAAATTATTTTAAAAAATAATGAATAAATCTCGGAAGCTATTCTTTTCTCTCGACCACAATTGCAAATTACCTGGCCTATCACTTATTATGTGTGCATACTTTAGAGTGACGCTAATTGAAGAGAACCAATTTTGATAATTTAACATGAAGAACTGTAAGAGGAGTACAAGTAATAATGATTGTCTTAGGAAATGATAAATATAAGGGAAGATTATAAATACAAAAGCTGTTATATATTTACAACCTTGCTAATGAATCTTAAAAGTTAGATTTGTTTTGAAATTTGGTTTAAATTTCAAACGTAACAAATATTTATTGAATATTTTTCTCTAAAAGGGAGATGTTTACATATCAAATACGTAAATTTTGATTGGAAGGAATATTGAATTGTATAGGGGGGGAGGGAGAATTGCAAAGTTATCTTAATGTTTAACAGAAGCGATTAAATACATGAAGATATAACAGAAATATTTCGAAATATATATTAAGAATACACGCATATTAAAAACAATTGTGCTAAAATACCTAATGAAAAAATGCAAAAATGGGCTAAAACTGGTTCCTTATAAATCGCGTTTTAGCGATTTGGATAGAAAATAAGAGGTACTGCGAAATTGTTAAATTATGTGTGTGCTTCTACTTAAATATTTTGTTTCTACTGTATGACATTCATTTAAAAATATATTATATGGTAATAAACTATTTCTAGAAATAAATTAGATAAACAAACTGAACACTGAGAAACAATGAAATCGAATAAAATAGTAGAATTTATAACATACAAAAGTAAGCGTATCCAGTTATTCAGGATATGTTTCCTATAAAAATATTTTACGAGTTGCATAAGTTAATTATTACTAACTTTACATTTATGTGATCTACTTTTATCAAAACATTTAAAATTAAATTTGATAAAATTAAGGTATTCACACTAACATATAAAATAAGCCTTATACTTTTTAAATATTTACTACACATAATCATAAAATTGATTATTTTATGTATTGACACGGATCGGGAGACTTAAAAGGTGTACTAAGATACCTTGTAGATCATATGAAAAATTGTAAAGATAAAAATAATTTTATAACATCTCCTTAAAGAAAACTGTTGTTATCCACTTTTATAGTTTACTACTGATAACGTGTTACTTTTATGTTCTTCTGGAGAGATAGCTAAGAAAATGCTTTATCACTGTTTACGACTTATGAAGTGTTTGAACTCGCGCAACACTTGAGCTTCCTGAAGTTATTGTTTCCTGTCTCGTAAACATGGATCTAAACAAAGACACTGCTTTGATCACATTAAATAAGTACGCCAAGACAAAAAGACGCAAGAATTGTATTCAGAACGTCGTTTTCTTGGAAATTTTAAATGTACAAGATTAATGATCTTTACGTTTACTTTTCGATATTTAATATAACGTTTTAGTAATTTTTAATAGAAATAAGATATAAGCACAATCTTTATTCAAAAAATAATAACTTAAAATTTAAATTTGTGTTTCTATGGAAACCAGTTTCTGAAGTATTCTAATACAGTACATTTTTATAAGAAAATTCTGATTATATTGTACTAATGCTTCTAGCAGAAATACCATTCATTTTCAATATTTTATTGCTTGACTACAATTACAATGTTTTTAAATTAATTTTTCTTTCTATTTTATTACTACATTCCAAAATATGTACATGAAATTTGTTTCGTGCAGATTAATTGTTTCAAATGCTGAAGAGATTTTGACATCATATATCTCCGGAGTGTAAGATATTAATTTGCTTTATGTTAATTTTATTTCTGCAATGGCATCATAATTAATTAAAACAATATACTTACATTCAGATGCTTTGAGAGAATGGGGGGAATATAAAAATTTCGCTATAATTCGTTTCCCTTAACGTTATACTAGAACTGTGCAAGAACTATCAATGACAACCTCGGAATTCTCAACTATAGTTATAAGTAGAAGACTACTCTGTGACGTTAGACTATTCGTGATTTTCTCTACACTAAACTCAGGGACATTATAGTAAATGAAATAACATAAAATTATAATTTCTTCCCAACCAAAATGAAACCTGATATCGTAATTTTTTGATGATAAAAAAAAAGTATGGGAAATTGAAGTAGAGATAGTGATATATAAATAAAACATAATTAGAAAAGGGTGATAGAGGAAAACGACCAGCTGATAACTATTTGTAAATTGTATTAAATCATATTTAAGTATTTAGATCAAAATTAACCTCAGCTAAAGTACTAGGATAAGAATTGGCTGTTTGCGAAAATTGTTTGGATCAGAACGGTTGGTTTGGTAAGCTAATATTTTAGTATTAGTTCATAATCTAAGATTGAGAGACAAGGTAAGTGGGATTTGAGGGAGAGTTACCTTTTTTTATTCTTTAATTATTAATAAAATATTTGGTCTTGATCTAACCTACCTTCAGTTGGAGTCTATCAATCTTCCGTTGAGTATTTAATTAGATGGAAAGATGGCCATTAAATTAAATAATGAAAGATAGATGTCACAACTCGCCAATCATATTTCTTAATCCGTTTCTCCATTTCGACTTGAGAAATTATACTGTCCATTCTATCTAATGTGTAAAAACATCCATTATTCTTTATGAATTTTTGATCAATTTTCATGTGATGAGGATGATACAAGATCTCGTGACATTCGATTTTCACACAAGAGTATCAAAAGGATTTTTTTTATTAAATAACAGGAAGAAAACACTGAAAATGGAAAAATATATGCATCTATTATTTAGATAAAAAAACTATATAAAATAAATTCCTTTTCCAGGATTGTAACACAAAATAAACAAGTATTATTCACATTATTATGCAAGATAAAAAAAATATTTTAACTAAACAAATATTGTTTTAGTGATACATAATATATTTTTTTTCGGAAATGTAACAACAAATTGAGTTATTTTAGTTATTTGATATGATTTAAATGTCTATTTGGAAGAAACAAATTCTTATCTGATTCACTCGCAACCGTGTTTAATAAGAAATGATAGAGATATTTAAAATGAATTTTAAAAAAAAGAGAAAAAGAACTGTTAATTCATGTCACAATCAAATGTTAGAACTGTTTAAAGACTTGTTTTCAGTAAAATTCTAATTTATTAAAACTATTTATCTCTTAAGCCTCAAAATTCAATAGTAACACCTATGATTTAATGCCACAAAATAATGATCTGTAAAAAGGATATTATAAAATTGTAAAACTTTTAAAAGGAATAAAGGGAATAAATTGTGTTCGTAAACCCTATTAAGAATAAACAGAGTTCATGTGCGTTTCATGGTCATAACGCTTTCCTTTTAAGTTACGTAGAAAGGATATCTAAAAGAATATTTTATCACTATTTTAAGCATTTTTAACTATTAGGAGTTTGGCAGGACTCGATGTTTGTGAAATTATCGTCTTGTGCCTGGTAATGATGGACGTAATTAGAAGTCCAGTCTCTAAAATCACTAAAAGAACTCCAAAACTTTGTCACCTTGGCGCTGTAAGATACATGAGACTAATGAGTTATTAGCTTACTTTTTAAAAGTTATTCTAAAGTTTAAGAGTTTTTTTTTCCTATGTCAGAGGTCACGTGAAATTAAGTTCGTGATATTCGTGTTTAATGAAATATTCTTTTCTTAGGGAGCTTACTTTTCTTGTATCGTCTTAACTCAAATCAGAAAGCTATGTATTATAAAATAAAAGTGTTGTATTTGCTTGTTTTTCTAATTCAACGATTCAATAATATATGTTTTCCTGCTTTTTCGTAGTATTTATTCTTTTAATATATATCTGTTCAAAATGCTATAAGCTATTACATATACTGCTCAGAAAGCAAATAGACTTTAGATTTTTTTCATTTTAATTTGATGCAGTTTCTCTTTCTTACTTTGAATCAGTAAGGTATAAAATAAATTTTCCAATTCTCTTAAAGCTGATGTCCATTAACTGAGCATCGCGAAACAAAAAAATTTAATGAATTTTCTGCACCTAAAAACACTAATAAAGGAATTAGTGTTATTTTTGAAAAGCTTCTTCTTTTTCAAAGTCTTACGTGCGATTTTATATTAAATAGCTTTAAAGATTTATTACTTCAAATAAATTTACATAGATATTAGCAGTTCAATATAATATGCTCTTACTTTGAAACAAACTATCTTAAAATACATATATAATTTAAAATGCTAATTTATAATATACGATATCACACGAATTCATAAGAAAAAAGAATCTGATACAAAAATGTGATTTTTTCACATTATTATAAGTGCCAATGAATAAAAGTACATTTTATAATTTAAAAGTAAATTCACCAATCGTCATTTTAATCCTATATATATATATATATATATATATATATGTGTGTGTGTGTGTGTGTGTGTGTGTGTGTGTGTGTGTATAAAATTGTTTCATGAATTTTAAAACATGAGACACATAATTTGTAACAGCCTTCTTTTTATTTCTATTAATTTATCAGAATGTAACAAAAGTTAGTGTTCTAAAATTTGATGAAAAAAGTAAAAATATAAATACATGTTATCGAGAAACTTATTGAATAGTGTTGCGGTGTCAAATGTATTTACTGAACTTTTTAATTAACTTTTATAATATCATGTTTGATACTGAGTTAGTTAAATCTTAAGTAATATTAGCATCGAATGATGAGCTTCTTTTTGAAAAGAAGATACTAATCAATAGAAAAATAGACAATAAGAAACTTAAGTGTCACGACTATTTATTTTCTATGAAAAAAAAACCAATCGATTTTCTGGCATTTCAATTGTACTCTACCATTTGCTTCAATTTGAAGAAAATTCGTTTATACAGCAGACGTGACTTTTCAAATATTCAATAATTCCCATTGCAGCGATTCGGAAACATTATAGAAGGAATACTTCTTTATTCAATATTATCTAAAAGTTTTGCAATTCTCATATTGTTATTTCTCGCTTAAATTTAAAGTTGTAATGTTGCACCCAGCTGCTCATATTATGCTTTGCCACACCTGCTCGGATAAGCAATTCAAATATTAATCTACCTACTCTGGTCATTTCTGTTTGAATATGAAACAGCTTCCCATAATTCAGCAATAGCAGCGTGTGTTGCAAATTAAGTTATAGAACCTCCAAAACTTTAGGTTGCATAAGGCAAAAATGTGTTATCTCGTATTCCAGAATAAATTTCATTTCTTATCAAAATATTATTTATACATCATTAGATTTTGAGCTATAAATATGTTAATATTTTCAACAGTACAATGATTAGACCTTTATACAAATAATTTTAATCCAATGAACTGCATAATATTGATACGTTAAAATTTCGGGCTTCGACATTTTTTAAGAAAAATTGTTAGATAATGAATCAGAAAAAACTAATTAAACTGTCTTTTAATTAAGCAATTTTTTTAAACTGATGTTAAAATAACTTTTTTATTTTTAAGTGTCCATAAAGAAGGGGAGTGATTCCTTATTTTTATTAGCAGAAATACCTGGGTTGTTCATCAATACGGAGGAGTTTAATAGTATTTGAACGAAACTATACACACACATTAATTTCGATAACATACATTTAGGCAGAATTTTTACTGCATTAATTGATAAATGCATTTGTTCTTGGCATCCTTTGTTCTAAATTTTCAATTTGATTTGTTTAGAAACACACTAAACTCATTTAGCAAAGGCGGAACATTTCTTTAAAAATCTCTATTTAGGAAGTTCTAGTTGTATGTAGAAACTTAACAGAATGTATAAAAATACATTTTTTTAAATATGTTCTTTAATCAATGATCATAAATTATATTTTTGAAGGAAAATCTAACGCAAAGTGATATAATTATTTCATTAATATCAAAATCATAACATTTATACGTTTTTAAGGAAAATTATTTTTATGTGAAACACATTTAAAAAATCGCTTTAGTTGTTGCTGCTGCTATGTTATAAACAGCTGCTTCCAAATGGCACTTAATTGCACGAAAAAATTTAAATGACTCACTTTCGAAAGTTTTGATGAGACTTTATATATTTTAGAAGGGGCATTGGAGGAATCAAAAACAGCTGAGTGTTCTTTTACCAAGTTATTTACCAAATTGGTTACTGATTTTATTTTGAGCCAGGCACTCGAATTTTAACAAGACATTGGATAGATTTTTACCTGGATAAACAAGTGGATTGAAACGAGTAATAAAATTCCTATTAATTAATGTATAATAAACATTTTCACATGTCTGATATATAAATTCTTCGAACTTTCTTGTTGTATATAAATACTAGTGGAGAAGAAAGAATTCGATTTGTGCTATTTAAATTCTTTTATTAATGATGAAAAACTTAATTATGGTATTCGACGTTAATAAGCAAGGAAGATGCAGGCACACGCAAGCAATAGCAAAAAAGAAAAGAAATGGGTAGTGAAATGAGTGATTTTTTAGCAATAAGACGTGATTAATGCTCTTGATTCACTAGTTACAGTTTCATCAACTGTCGTAGAAGAAGATTGTTTGGGTATTTAAAAGTAAATAAAAAGGGAGGTTATAACGCAGATTCATCATAATTCTTACCCCCCCCCTGAAAGAATGTACACCTGGCTCAATCGTACAATTTGGCCAAGCAATTCGAAAATTAATTGCAACAGTTAAAAAATAAATTTTAATTTAGTACGTGAATCAGGTTCTACGTAGAAAATCATCATACACATTAATTTAAATTAACCATTACTGGGAATATTTTCAAGTGTTTACTTCTATCCTTTTACATACAATTTATTCAATAAACGTGCTAAAAAAAATTTGCTGTTGGAAAGACTTAGTGTAATATGATTGTTTTCATAAATTTTGTCGAGTTGTTTGTAGACAATTCGGGATAATATATGTAACAAACAAGCAGTCAAAACATTATTAATAGTGCGAGTGCTATAAATATGTAAACAATGATATTTGTGTTGTCTGTGTACTATTAAAATAGAGATTTGACATTATTTACGAAATGGTAAGAGTAAAAATGAGCAGTAGCAATATTGTAGTTATAGTGTTTAAAATTTTAATATAAAATGTTGTTGTGTGCTATAGTGTTTATCATAATAACTGTTTAACCGAGAAAATCAGCGTCATGTTAAACAGTGTGTGTGTGTGTGACATCCCTGTAAATCCATATTTTCCTTTATGAGAGAAGCATTGCACGAAAACATCAATTCGTGCTCGTAACAATATGCATTACAACATATATGCAAAAGTCAAATTCTCGTAGGCATATTCCATTCAATTTCTTTGAAAAATAAGGAACGCAATAGAGCAGAGTGATGCAATAACTGACGTAATAACAGAAGATTGTAAGAGGGCGTACATGATTCTTCCTCAGAAAAAAAAATCCCAATACAGAAAAATATATGTTTTTCTTAGTTAAAATTATAGATTTATGTATTTAACTAAAAATTGTTGTTACAAATACAATAACATTTTTGTCCTTATTCAAATTAATGTGAGTCTTTCTGTTGTTTACATACCGAATAAAAACAGTACTCTGTGTCATATGCTTTATCATTATTGTAAATGGATTTACTGGCATTTATGTAACAAAAATGCTTATAAGAGAGCTACATTCAAGGTCTAAATAAATTTTCATTGAAAATATCGATCACGAGTTCAATATTTTCATCAAACCTCAAGAACATCCCAAGATTTTTCCATTAATGACTAGATCTCTGAATAAAAGCTCTATACTTTCTGTCAACCTTACTACTAGTTTAACCCTTAAGATATTGTTTTGAATTCCTAGAATTATGTGGACCTTTATTACAATTTCTTATGAAAATGCATTTGCATTTTGTTACATATTCTGTTTGTGTGTCTCAAATATACTAAGTAAGTACTTGACACCAAATTTTATTACCAGGAAGTTCATGGAGAAGGAATAAGTCTCCACCTTAAGACCATTAAATTTCAAGGATAAAATCAAGGATTTTAGTGTTTTCCCAGAGCAAATTTGATGAAAATGTTAGAAAACCACGCGATAATTCAAATTGGTCTTTAAAGTGTTCATATTGCATAGCATAAAAAATAGATACGAAAAATATGAGGTCAAGAGCAGACAATATCTGAACTAAACATTATTTTAATGTTATTA
Source organism: Nephila pilipes (assembly GCA_019974015.1). Classification (NCBI taxonomy): domain Eukaryota; kingdom Metazoa; phylum Arthropoda; class Arachnida; order Araneae; family Nephilidae; genus Nephila; species Nephila pilipes. The sequence continues at coordinate 48,115 of BMAW01082456.1, forward strand.
ATTTTGTACTGTACCTAAAAAAATAATAACATTTAGAAAAAAAAATCAATGTGCTCTTTCCCTTTACTGCTTCATTGTATACTTTAGTGCTTTTCATTTTTAGAGAAATAAACATATAAATTAGCCTTAACCTTTTAGTTCCTATCCCATTTTGTGTATGATTTCTCATTCTGATATAAATCATAGCAAAAGTAATTTATATTTTATGTATATCTTAAAATTTATTTGAGAATAACAAAAAAAGCAAGCAGACAATACGAAGAAGTATGACAAGAGAAAGAAAAATATCAGAAACTAAGATTCTAGCAACTAAGATTTACAAAACTAATATGACCATTCGGGTGAAAATAGTTAAGGTGGTAGTAATATAAGAAAATTAAATTTGAAATGATGCTGAAATAAATAATTGTTGGCAAGTAATTCTCCATTTTAATTTCACAAAATGCATAATCTTTTAAGCAATTTGCATATTATGTTATTTTTCAATTTTTTTTTTATTTATTTATTGCATTTACATTTTAGTAAACAAAGAGAAACAATAGAGTTTTTGAAATATAATAAACTTCATATGACAAATATATTTCTTTTCCAATAATATAAATGGTTTTAAATTAAACAGATAATTATATTAAACGTTATGCTTTAGAGTTTATTGACTGATTGGTTAGTTGTTTCTATAGAATATAGAGTAATATATATAAAATCTATTGCCCACTTTTTGGAGTTTTTAAGAATATAAAATTTGCATGAAATGTAAATTAAAATTAGACAAATTTTTATGAAATATATGGATAAATATTTGATGTCAGTTATGATACACAAACTTCAAAATTTTGGTTATAATGTTAAACAGATCTCCAAATAGTTTCAACGAAATATTATGCACAGATTATTAAAATACATAAAAGCAAGTAACTTTTTCTGTGTCATTAATGCTGCAGAGACAAAATTACTGTGGTTACTTTAAATATGATCTTTGATTCCTAACAGTATTAACAAACATACATTAAACGTATACATTCAGATGAATTATTTTCTGGTTCCAAAGCGCAAGTCAAATGTAATTTATCAAAAAAAAAAAACTGAAAATTGAATTTATTGTGATAAAATCTTAATATTTTATTCCTCGAAAAGTTTCACATTAAAATATTAACAATTAATTTTCTTATTTCATTACGTGATGTGAAATGAAATTTCTACTCATAAAATCAAAAGATAAGAATGAAAAACTCCATTAATACTATCAAGAGAATATTCTCATCGTAAAAATCAAATTCATTTTCATAAAAAGCAATATTTTTATATTTAAAATAAATTTTGTTTTCTGAGACGTAACTTAATAGTACAAATAAACTCATTTTTTTTGGTATTTATTCTAAATTAATATAAGTTAGTTTTTAGATAGTTAATTTTTAACACTAATTATTTTCCTTTCGAAGAAATAATATGAATAACGTATGGAAATTTAAATCAAATAGTTTTGCTTACATTGACAATAAAGGCTTTATTTAAAAAAAATTATGTATTTATTTTTATTATTATACATATTAATAAACGTTTATCCTATTGTTGAATAAACAAAACTTTAACGAAGAAAGATATATTGTTTTGCTCTTGATTTTCAACCAAATTACTTTAAATAAAATCTGCAATTTACTCAACAGATAAAAAATATGAATAATTCAAACTCTTTTTAAAAACTGATATTTCATTATATGTTGAAGATAATCTGTATGCGCTTAAAATTCAAATTACTGGGAACTTTAATATTAATCTCATTAGAGTGAATGATGTAAAGGTATTATAGTTGTTATTAATTTCATGTCTCTTGTATTATTAAAATAAAAGAATAATTTTTCATCCTAGTATAAGAAATATATATTCGCTGTCATTTTATCGGACAAATAGTCGCTTGTACAATGATGCTGGAACTTATCAACCTATTAAAAAAGAAGAAAATATGTTTCATTTAATCTTTTCGATGCTTCGTTAATATTTTTATCTTCACGCTATCATAATTAAAAATTTATCAGAGTACCTTTAAGTGACAAAGTATGAAACTATTACGGGAGAATCGAAAATAACGGTCTGGATACTACAGGCTTAGATATAGTTTTTCAATTAAAATCTCTTTCCGGGATGCATAAATGCGAGAATGTTAAAAAGCTTTTACAACAATTCATTTTAGATATATGTTATAGCTTTATAATGTGCTATTTCTCTATAGGAAAAGAACTAAGATAATGCCTATATCATCCTCATTTTTAATGGAGATTCAAAATGAAGCAAATTATAGCAGTAATATAATTGCTAATTTCTTCTACTTTTGTGTTATATTATAAAGACTACTCACATCAACTGCATTCTATAATTTATAATGCGTAATTTTTGCTATTATGATTATTTGATTGATGATACATCAATTGACGAACAGTTCATCAATAAAAGATACTTGTTCTTAAATCACATAATAAAACAATACTTTCCGATACGCATATATATTTCCAAGAGCATAAAATTTTCTGAAAGCTATTTGACATAATATATGAGGCCAGCATAGTTATTGTTTTAGATAATAAAGTTCCCTCAAATTACCATATATTGTTAATTTCTATTAAATTTTTAATAAGTGAAATTCTTTGCATTGAGTTGAAATTTGGCAAGTCTGGGGTGGTCAAAAAATTTCCTTAGAAATCGAAATTATTCACTAAAGTATACTTAAAAAAGTTTATTAATAACACTACGGTAAAATTGTAACGTTTTTTTTTTAGCACAAGAATTATGTAAGCTGTTTCTTACTGAATCTACTATGCTAAGTACAAAAATTGCCCCTAAAAATGCATAATTCTCACCAATTGTTTTTGACATTGACCATATTGATCAGATATGAATCAGCAATATCAGATTCATCTATCTGAAGAGGAATAATGGAATTAAAATGAAAAATTTTATTTAAAATTTCACTGAGATCTAAATAAAATTCAAAACTAGATTACAACATTTAATTACATTTAACAAAGATTATCTGTATTTAAAATTTCATAACAATAACAATATTTTTTTCTGTGTAATTTATCATTCACTCACTCTTAGAATTTGACAAAGATGTGTATTAAATTTGATAGTATAACAATAAAAATTCTCTTAAAACAATTAAATGTGACTTATCAAAGCTCCACAAGGAATATTAAAAGACATTTCTACATACCGAACCTTTATTTTATCCTCCTATTCTGTGACCTTCTCTTAGAAGAAAACAACAAAATTCTTACAAAAAAAAGGTATTTTTATTCTATTGCGTAAATATTCTCTAAATTTTGCTCTAAGGCCTTATACTTTTCAGTTTTGATTTTGCCCATAAATCCACGAAACACAAAAGGAAATGACTTTAAGGTCCCCATTTCTAGAGTATTTAACTTTTGCTTTAACTTCATATTTCCCACCCATGTAATTCTCTTCAGGATGCCAGTCTTTAACAATATTGCATATTGTCTTTAGTGACATCGAAACTTGAATCTACGACTCGACGAAGACCGCCATCCATGAGTCCGCTACCATGATTTTACAATTTAAAGGCAACACATTGTATTAATGTAATTACACACAGAAATTGCATAAATATTCCTTCATACAATTAAGAACGAAATAGATCTTCAATAAAATGGAAGTTATGTATTCCTAGAAGATAAATGAAGATTACTTTCAAACAAAACTCGCTATCAATTTAATTAAGTTTAGAAATTTTGCATTACTAATAAGCAGTAATGTAGTTTCAGAAATATATTCTCATCTTTAATTGGTATATAAATCAATGCATTTTATACTACCATTATGCATGAATACAAAAGTTTAGACTTTGTAATTAATAACTGTATTTATAATAATTGAATCAAGTAATACCCTACTCCGTTTACACTGACGTTGGTAAATGTCTTAATTAAATAATGCCTCGCTTTGCATACATTTAAATGTATTTCTAGAAGCATAATTAATTTACTTAATATCTTCCCTTACCGTTTCCCTCAATACATTGAAGCATATACAAACAGATTTTGCAATATTAGCACCATATAGATTAAATTCTATTTGGTATTATAAAGAAACTTCTGTATTTTTTGATTTTAGAATGCACAATCTCGAGAGAATTTGTGAACTCAACTAAAATGGAACAATTGTTCTACTCTTAATTTTGTTTCGAATCCTCTTTTAATAGCATTACATTAAAATAGAACTGGGTACATAGGTAAATCTGACAGAAAACCAGACTTGATAATAATGATTTCGATATTTGTGATAAAAAAAAAATATCTAAATATTTTTTATCATGTCGTTTTTTTTAATAAAGGGACTAGTATAAAAGATTCATGATTTTTTTCATAAAATTAAGAATATGCGAATTACTTCTAGTTTGATATTTTTCTAAATTCCTTAAACTTATTTTTATACATAAAATCCTTTTGTTATTTCACATAATATTAAACTCAATAATTAAGGAATGTAATATCTCCTTTCAATAATATTATTCTCTGTGACTATATATATCATCATATTAGTATACTTTTACCGTATGTTATGTATTGTCTTATATATACTCGCGAGCGAGAGTGTGAATGCAAAATTTCAAACAGAATTAATTTATTGCTGCAAAATATTGATTTCGTTTAGGTAAATATAAATATTGTGCATGAAAATATAAAGGAAATGAAATTTTTTGAGACATTATCTTTTTCAATTACGCAAAAATTTTAACTCTAATTTTTATTGTATGTATGTTTTTAAAATTCTTTTATGTATAAAAAGTCTAATATTTCAGGTCTTAATGGTGCAATTTAGAGGAAAGTGGGACGCAAAATTATAACACCTTAAATTTGGTTTAATTATCAAGAAATTCAGTTTGAGTAATGTTCAATTTTTATTTATATTGTACTAAAAAATAAATTTAAAGCGTATTCATAATGTTTTCAGATAACAAACCATTTCGCTATATTTGTTTCGCCATTTATTTATTTATTTATTTTGTATAAATTTAACTTTCATCTTGTAATATGAAATTTAACAAAAAAATGTTGAATGCCACTCAAATTTGGACTTAAAAAGTAGGAGATGTAAACTCGTAATGTAATTGTTTACATAAATAAATATTTAAAACATTATTTCATTTATGAAATTTTATAAATATAACCTTTGATATAATTAAATACTTACATTATAATTTCTTTATTATACAACTGAAAAAATAGTTATAAAATATAGTGGTTCTAGAAAAAAATTTAAAAATTGCAAAAATTTTCATTTCAAAAAATATGCATGTAATAAATACAAACAAGTATTCATTCAAATAAATAGTACAAAAATATTACTGCAAATGATGCACAAAGAATTTGGTGAAACTCTGAAAAAATACCTTGAATTATATCATTTTTTTTGTCAGAGATATAAAACTGCTTATAGTAGTTAATGTTTTCAATCCGAACTTTGCTCTTTTTGTATCCAGTGTCTAGTGTACGTCCAATGAAAGAAATTAAAATATTTTAATTTTTTGGAGGATGGAAGAGCTACTTCTCGGTATTTATTCGTATTTAAAATACTCATTTCACGTTACATTTGTTTTCTGGTAAGGGTGTGGAATGAAGGTTGCAAAGTAGTTACATATATATAAATGTGTCATTTGGAATGTATTGCTTTTCCCATTTGGCTCTCATTTTTAATAAGTCTGATTTGGAACGTGTATTCAAGTCGTGGGAAGAAAAACAAAAAGGTATGCAAGATACTATGAAAGTTGTGAAAAGTTACTATTTCCAAGGAAAATGTAAAAGTACATTTATATCTAAAAGTTTAAGAATGATCTCTTAACCATTGCTTGGTTGTGTGCAGATGACAAAAAAATATAACATTTAAAAATACTTGTTTCGTTATTATGTCATTCCAAAACTAATAAATTTATTTCTTGTAAGTATAGAATCCTAACTACAGAAAATGGGTTAACGGCTCGTTATTTTAATTGCGGTCTAGGGCGTTTCAGATTCAATGAAGAAATGGATTTTTAAAAGATGATGTTTAATTAATATATATACAAATTGTTTGCGAAATAAAATTTAGACTATAGGCTCACATACTAAATAATCAAGGAACTATTGCATCGTGCGTCCAAACACCGTAGACATGCCTTTGCCTCTGGCTTTCAAAGCGTGGACCTCATGGATGAAGCTACAAATCAAAGGTCTGGTTCATGGTACCTTCTAGAGTGGAAGGCGTTACAGATATCAATTCCTACATAAATGTTTGTAGAGATAATCAATATTGTCATTTGTGTTTTTTATTTTGATTCATTTTTACATGCCACGTGCCAGCTCGTTGTTTGGCACTTGGGAAAAAAAATTACCTAATGTGTTTATCACGTTCAAGAGCGTAGTCAAAATATTCTATTCGGAAAGTTACGCAATACTTATAAATAAGTATGAAACGAATAATCAACTTTTATTACTAACATGTTTGTTGTATGAAGAAATTCGACTTCTGAGAACATGCATTTTCTAGTCAAAGCAATAACTATGAACACATCATCGCATCATTAGCAATTAAAAGTATTATCTGCCCAATATTATTAAAAACTTGAGGCATTTATATAAGTAACTTCGTTTATAAGTAAGTTCTTAAAGAGTAAATTTTGATGATTTCAGATTTGTCTTCAATAATTCAAATATTTTTAAAGGTTTATTGTTTTCAATAACGTATTAACTTGTTTTCAATGTTCCAATAATTTGGTGTTCATGTGTACATTCCTAAAAACTTTAATTACTATTATAATTTTGATATCATTTGTATTTCGTATAAATGATATATTCTGATTCCAATGACTAACACACCTTCAAAACAGGTAAAAAAATTGACTTGAATTTCCACGTAAATGCTTACATCTGATCTTGTTCTTCTTAAGTATCTTACATAATATCTTACTTTTACTACAGTATTCCTGCAAGTGATTAATTTGAACAAATGGTAAGTTAATAAATTGATTAATCAGGTTCTAATTTACTTTCAGTAATTAACTTCTGCATATTAATTAAAGTTTTTTTCACGTCCTCAATGTGTTTGCCTAATATTTATACGCTCACTGTGCTTCTGGAATTATTTTTCTTTTAAACAAATCCTTCATCAAATGAGTGACACACCTAAATAACTAGTTATAATGTTTTTGGACTTAAATAACAATTCTTAATTATCTAATAATTTTTATAAATACTTCAACTTTCTTCGATTAATGTATTAAACAGCGATTTTCTTTTGTAACCATCTCCTTAACTTTTCTTAATATATTAAAAAGTATTCTTTTTTTACTAGTTCCTTTTAAATGTAGATTTTAAATTCTTTACTCAATGCCCGAATAAAATATTTCTTACTTACATTTATGTAAGAACAGGGTTAAACACAACTCACGCAACTCAAAAACAACCACAGAACTGACGTTTTAGACATCTTTATCTCCAACGATTATAGGATTTTTGTTCCCACAACAGTACATTTATTTTCCAGCCGTGTCAAAGTAGAGGAAACCATCGGACCAGAAAGTAGAAGAGAAAGCAGAAATACCAAGAAAACATGAAGTAAAAAGAATAAATGAAAAATAAATAAAAATACCCATAAAGAAAATCGCTATTTCACAAGTTTTCCTTAGTTTCAAACTGGCCGTTCGCCAACATCGGAACAAAAGAATTCGAGTTCCAGTTGTTTTATCCTTCACTCCCCGCTACTAATATGCTATTGTGTCATTCCATAATTTTCGTTTTGAGGGTGAAGATAGATGAGGATCAACCGCTGCAGATGGGAGGATGCTGTCTGAAAGCACAGCGATGGAATCAATGATGCGAATTCCGAAACTGTAAACCCGGTTGGGGATCCATTTTGTCAATAAGATAAAAAGTACGTTGCAAGCTGGAATCGACTGGTGCAGAATTTATTACCGTTGGCATCGAGTGATGTGCAGTGAAGACCTTCGAAGTATCGAAAAATTCCATCCTTTCTTTATTCGGAGCAGTGACAGTACGGTTTGAAATATGATGTCGAGATGTTGTTCGTTTCCCAAGTTATGTTCAAGAACGACTCGAAAAGAGGATTCGTTCTTTTCACGGAAGCTTAATCTTCTTTTTCTCGATAATATTAATTAAGAATTTACTTTTTCTTGTCATATTTATGGATTATTATATGCTGTGATATAAAAATACTGTAACAAATATTTTTTTCATAAATTAAGGAATATCTATAAAATTATAAATAAAATTATTGTCATTACAAAAGTTTTATTTAAATAAATTGCTTTATCTCAGATATTATTAGCCAAATGTTTTGAGAGGGGGGAATTATTTTTACAAAAATATCATTTATATAAAAATATTTAAATTTTAAGACTCATTATTACAGAGTGCCTTTATGGTAAAGAATATTAAAGACTGAAGGAGAAGGTTTGGGAGATTGAGAATATTAAATAAAAGTACTTTAAACTCTTTGAATTAAATTCTGAATTACTGAAGCATAGAAGCAACTTGAATTCTATTGATGTCAAACCTTGTAACTTCTATCTGATTTACCGTAGCAATACCAGAACTAATATTGCAATATTCAAACTTCTACACCCCACAATGTGAGAGTTTTGAAGCTTAATTCTATTAAATATGCAACACCACTCACTATGGGTTCACTCATCATGAGTTTCTAGTGGAATCTGTACTCGAACATCTCATTTATATCCATTGCCCTTTTTTTTTCGTAAGTTTGAATAGATTAATTCGTTTAGAAGGAGTATATCCAATTTAGATCCAAAGCTTCTTTATATATAGGTCAAAGTTTTTTAAACGTAATAAAAATTCAAACATGTAAATTGAAAACATTAAAATTGAGAGGTTTGTACAATGTCATCACTATATCTTTATTGAACTTTGAATTCATCCACATTCTACGGAAGCAAAACAATTGAAATAAATCGAGATAAAAACCAACGTTTTTAAAAACAACGTTTTTATATAATGACAAAGTATATTAATTATTATACATTAAATTCAAAACAAACACGTGATAAACACATAAAAAAATTTAATTATAATTTCAATTTAATCAATCATTTATTGAATATTTTTTACTGAAACATTTTACAGCACATACAAGCCTTTCCTTCTAAGTTTCCAAATATTTTTGGATTACCAGATCTAACAGCGTGGAGGTGAGGTGAGGCTAATTTGAGTATGATTGGTTAAGTGTAGATAAATCTACATGTATTACACATCATACTCTTTTAGACCCAAAAACGTGAAAAAAACACAAACGAACATTACTAAACAATTACGAATGGAGCAAATAAAAGTTATGCATCTAATAATTTTTACTAATTCATGATTTAGAGTCGACATGCCAATCATTTAAATTCTATTTTCTTAGTACTTCTGAAATGCTGTACATCAAATTCTAGAAAGCATAATTTTTAACTTTAAAATTTACTTAAAAAGACACATTTGTGAACGTATTAAAAAAATTCGTAGTATAAAATCAAAACATGCATTTGAAAGTTTGTCTTTCTTTTAAAACTGGGAACCAAAATTCAGAAAAAATTATTGTGATATGACATGGTGCCAAATATTGGAAACTTTCTTTCTTGCGAAGGATTACTGACTAAAAGTCAGCAACCCTTACTATCTCGGAGATAGTAAAGGGGAGATAGTATCTCCAATTCGTGAGTACAAAAGTTTTACGATACCGCATAAGGCATATATGGGGGAATTCCCGATGTTCCCCGAGGGGGAAAGAAATTTTTTCCTCAAAGCGCCAAGAGGAAAGAATATTTTGACTTATTAAAATTATTGAAGTATTAGTTAAAACTTGTCGCAAATGTCTAAATATTGCATTGTTAGGCAAGTAAGAACGATTCCCAAAGTTTCATAGTTCTAGCTTGATGGGAAGTTGGTCAAATTAACGATCGAAAATTTGATGACACACACACTCACACACACCAAGAGAAATTCAGAAAAACGTTTTAAAATATTTACCAAGATTATTGTAATTATCATTGCCATTATATGACATTTATGTGCCATCAATACGGAGAGAGATTAAGTTAATCCTAAAATGTTCTCAATGATTTCAAAAAGATATACCCATTATTCCAAGTATTGTTATTTGAATATATTAGAAATTTTGAGGAATGATTAAATTTTGAAAAATATTTTTCAATTTAATTAAAAATTTAAATACATCTTAATCATACCCTAACATTATATCATTAACAAGAGTGTGATTTCCATGTTACTTTTAGGTAAATAATATTTGAACTATTTGTTTGCATTGTTTAAACTATCACTGCTGAAAGTAATCCATAAACTAACGCATGCAATTAAATAATTACACCAATTTCTAATAGAATGCATTTGTATTGTACTGAATCAAAGAACTACGAGGGCTATTCAGAAAGTAAGGAACGTTTCCGTCTGATGTCGCTAGGCGCCCATCTATCACGTATATTTTGGTGTCTGCGTGCTCGGCATCTCAGACGGCGTTCAGCCATCACAATGGGAACATTTCCACTCTGCCCGTTTTTTCCAATATTCAAATTTAAAATTTGTGCTGCATTTGAAAAGCCCGCCAGTTGTGAGGTGTGATCTATTATACGGTTTTTGTTGGCAAAAAATCTAAAACCTATGGAAATTTATCGGCAAGTGTGTGAGGTGTACGGAAACAACGTAATGAATGAAAGTTCAATCCGAAAATGGTGCATTCAGTTTAAAAATGGCCGAACTAAATTTCACGATGAAGAGAAGAGTGGACGCCCGAGCATTATAACTGAAGCTAAATTTGATGAAAAGATTCGTGAAAACCGCCGTTTCACAATAACGGAGCTTTCACTTAGTTTTCCACAAGTTTCACGGACTTTGTTGTTTGAAATTGTCACACAATCAGAGATCGTAGGCGGCAGAATTTTATGACGAAGGAATTTCAAAGCTTGTCCACTGCTATGATAAGTGCCTCAATTTGTTTGGTGACTATGTAGAAAAGTAGAATTTCAGTCGCTCTTTCTGATGTATGTAATAATTTTTTTTCTTGTGCATAGTTTATTTTTAATTTCAAAACGTTTCTTACTTTCTGAATATCACAATCTTTCGCGGAGTCTTTTTTGGTCAATGCATGCTATAAAAAATTCAGTCTTTTCCATCAAAATTGTCTTAAATTAATGAAAATTAAAAGGATAAAAGTGGTTATATCAGAAGAGACAGAAAATATTTTTTCCAACAAACAGAATAATAAAAAATATTGACACAAAAAAACCCCAATCTCACACATGTATGAGCAAACACCAGTTCGTTAAACAATTTTTTTAGAAGGAAAAATAAAAACTATGTAAAATAGAAGCACTTTTAATCTGTTTTGCTTTTTATAAATGTTAAGTATCGTTAGAAATCTCAAAATCGTAACATATTATTATAAATAAAGAATAATTCAGATTCAAGGCTGCCTTTCCTCTTACAAAAAGGTTTTTAAAAAGTGTACTAATATATATTTGATCACAAATTATGTATCAAACCAATTAAATAAAATTTGTGAATTTATGTAATAGAAGGGCATGATTTACAGAAAAAACTTTGTTGGATTTTAGAGCTTGTTCGGCATTTATGGAAGACCGGTTCTAATTCTATGTTCTTTCTTTGAAGGGAAATTAAAGAGATACATCCATATTAGAAATATCCCACTAAGAAGATATAAACCACCTGCAGTGAAAGAAACTGAGACAATACTGTGTACAATAATACACAATTACTCACTGTAAACAACTAAAATAAGCTTCACTATATTTTATTATATCTTCTTGTTTCTTTCGAAATATTCTGAAAATTGAAACATGTTGCGGGGAGACAAAAATTAATCGTTGTTCTGTAAAAAGTTAATCAATAAATACACAAAATAATAAAATGACTCTCCAAAAAATAATAAAAATTTCAATTAAAATTTAAAAAAATAGCAATATATTCTAAATGTTCTATTATTTATTTTTGATCATTAAGAGAGAAATTATGTTAATATATTGATATATTTACACAATCCAAGTAACATAAATTATGTGTATCACAAACTGTTTGAAAAACATCAAATGTATATCGATGATTGGAAACATTCCGTATGCAAACAATATGTATTTTTTATTCCTTTTGTACTTCAGAGATAAAAATTTCTGATAAAGTGTTACTAATTTATATTAACTTCAATAAAGAAATAATGTCAGCTTTCCTCTGCATTGAAAAAATTTTCACATTCTGAAAAATTCTCCATTTTGATTTTATTCATCGTGTTTCAATAAAATTCTATTGAAACACTTGTTCGAAATTCTATCGTGGCCACGGTAGCCTAGCGGTCACGTTCGTGAACTCGCGACTAGAATTTTCGTCGAGTCATGGGCTCGAGCCTTGGGGCTACTAAAGACTCGCCGTGCAACTGGGGCTGATGCATGTTAAATGTGTGAAAGCCAGCAGTCCTTCTAAAGACATGTTGTGGAAGTATGGAGAGGGAGGTGTTAGCTCACGTATCGTCCTCATTTCTTGACTGAGATTCAAAACTACGAGGTCCGTTGCAAATAGCCTTCGTGTTGTTTCAAGCGCGACGTTAATAAAACCAATCTAATAGAATCTAAATTCTATCTACTAAGAGCAATAAAATTTTACAGTGGAAAGAAAGTCATCTGTATAAATAGTGTTGTAACAAAAAAATTCTTTTCCTTTCAGTTTTAATATAGAGATTCTAATACCTTAAGTGGTAAAGATACTTTGTAGATAATAAAAAGAAAAAAATGTATCTCCAGATGATAAATGATGTCATATTTCATTTCTTTTCAATATTTCCTTTTCGTTTATTTGTGTTATAAATCTTTCTTGAAGTCTGTGAAAAGTTGGATTGTTTCAAAGATATTTCCTTTTTTTCCAACAATTGTACTTAGATATATACAAATTCGTAACTTATTTACAAACATAAAGAATCATTTGAATAATTAAGAAGAATCTTGAATAAATTAATGTTAAGAACTGTCTTGTTTTCTATGATGAAATATGAAAACAAATCTTTTTAAATTCATGATTATTAAGGGTATTTTATAATTTAAAAAAAAGACTTTTAGGGAAACATACTGTAATTAGTAATTTAGTATTTCTTAAGTCTAAACATGCCTACAAATCACAGAAACTTGATCGAAGAAAGTTGATTCTCCTTAGAAGTTCTTTTATTAGGAGTTATCTCTTTAGATGATTTTATGTAAATGACCAAATATGGAGTTTTTTAGCAATGTTCATATATGTATGGGATAATGTTTATAAAGATTTTAAATCTAAGTTAGGATGATGGCAGAAGCGAAGGCTAAAGAGTTAAACTATTAAAGAATATATTAGGAGACACTTTTACTTGTATATCTTGACTACCAGTTTGAAAACTAAGTAATTTAAAATAAATCTTCTTACTTTTCAGAACTTGTATTGCCTACACTTTCTCACGTAAATAGATTGCACTTGTTATAAAATATGAGACCTTATTGATTTACTTTTACTTTCAGAATGGTTTTCAATTTGTACATTTAAACTTATACATATTTTATTAAACTTTTTTTGTAATTTAATTCTTAAATTTTTTCTTATTCTCCCTATTTATGATAAGTTTTATATCCTTTGAAATCGATGATATACAACATTACACACGCCTCTCCCTCTTTACTTTGAAGAACTATATATATATATATATATATATATATATATTCTATGAAACTTTTCTTCAATAACTTTTTTCCTATATACATTACTTTCAGAAGCAATTTCGAGGAAGATTTCTACTAAGAGTTTTGAAAACACTTGGTAAATAGTGCAAATATTTACGCATAAGAAATGGAAATAATCTAAGGCCCACATGTGTACCTGATATTAATAGTGTTGTCCTTATTTTCTGATGAAATAGTCATTTCCGAAATAATACATTAAAAATAATAAAATTTACAAAAAATATATAATATATATCATTGTAATTCAATCATTTAAAGTTATTGGAATTAAACGAAACATTTTGAAACGGAAAAAATATTTATTATTTCTTTGTTTTGGAAATACATTTATTATTGCTTGATGAATTGAAATAGTTCTGATATATGGTATGCTGATGATATTATGATTCAGTTTTCTTTACAAGCTATGTTGCTTCATATTATGTAATCAAACAACATTCTTAAGATCTCATTTGATTCACAATGTAAGCATAAAATTCCTGTACAACTTTCTCACTTTTGCGTAGTTAAAAGTAAGTTTTATAAATAAATGAAATTCAGAATATAAATGTTTGATAAACACCTTATTATTTATGCGTAAATTCAAAAGCAAGTATTCTATTAAAATACTTTGATAAACTTGCTATGAAATGTATACTGAATCGAGTTAGTAATTTATGATTCTTGTTTCTAAGTATCTAGATCAAAATTAGAATATTACTGTATATCCCCATTTAAATTAATTAATTATGTTAATATTAATAATACACAATTTAAACATGTATTATTTAAAATATTCTAATTTTTCTTAAGCTTTGTACAATTTCAAAACATTTTTTAATATACAAGCATCTCCCTTTTTCTTCCTGATTTTTATCGATATATAATTTTATTAAAGGAATAAATGTTCTATGAAATCAGATATCTTTTAGAAAACTGTATATTTTTCTAAGAAAAAGAATACATTATCTGAGGAATCAATTAGAAAGATTTAACCCATTTTAAAAAATCAATAAATTGTCAAAGTCACTAGTATGTATTTTATCATAAATATTTCAGATTTCAGCCCCCTCAGCCCAAATGCTATTAAAATGGAGATCGGTACCCCTTTATGAGATTTCTTAGGCCAGAGCAGGCATTAAATAACTCTCATATTTAAAGATATTACTCTGAGATAAATACTTCATTTATTTTTAATCAGAAATTGATAGAATATATTTAAAAATATAATGTTTACTCTCATCTTGTGATTTGTTTGATTATTGTAAAAAGTAAGAATTACTTCGCTAATTTTACTGAAATATTCATTGTAAACAGATTAGTCTTAAGTCAATTTCTCTCGTCTAATATTTCGCGAAATATATAAGATTTGTTAATAAAAAGTGCATTGTCTGTATTGGGGATAAGACAGTTACTTTGGGGGTCATTTGATGCATCAGATGAGGCTATTTATTTCTTTTGGCTTTTCAAATTGGATTTGAAACAAATTGAAACCAAGTCGCGAGAGAGAGAGAAAGGAGTAGAGATTATCCCGCTTTTGTTGTCGAAGAGACTTTGAAAAGTGGTGAATCTGTAGTAATGATGCAGCGATCTCTTTGAAACCTTTGAACTTGTTTGTCAAAATGGGATGGAAAAACAATTCGTCGCTATCATTCCAACAATCGTCTTCAAGTTTAAACAGAAAAGATCCACGATGAACAGGGATCCCTACAGAATTAGAAAATGGTACCAAAGTCAAGACTTCAATAGAGCTGTTTCCCAAATAAATATAAGTCTGATGGAAATATGAGACTATGAAGAGGAAAATATGAGTCTGTCTTAAAAAGGTCTGCTCGAAGTACGTCCACAGAATTTTCACAAATCACCTTAACATATATCCCTATTAGAAATAAGGATATCAAAATTAATCATTAACATAGAATTTGAATGCAATTGATTGGGCATGATTGAAAGGATTACGATGAGCTTTGGATAAAGTTTTTGCAACCTCATAGGCATTAGCAGCCCCTTTTAAGAGATGTAATTTTCCAAACACCTTGAATCACAATGGCATTATATATGTTTTTCAGAAATAAATAATTACCTACAATTTTATTTTTTAGGATTTAATTAAAATTTTTAACAGGGACAGCTCCTCTATTACACCCTGTATTTGAAAGATTATCTATTTCACTATTTTAAAATGAGTTGAAGATTATTTTGAACCTAACAAAGAGACTTGCTCTTAAATGGGCTATGTTCTCTCCTTATAATTATAAAAAAATAAGTTATATGAATTCATCTTAAGAAAAAATATTGAGATTTTGGATATGCTTACTGTTAGAAAATAATCGATCTCTTTCAAAGAGAATTTTCAGATATTTCATATATTTTGTCACGTCATTTTAATCAAAAGCTTTTTCTTTTCGGGAAATATATCTGAGATAAAATAACAGGTATACAAGAAGTTTGATATTGTAAGCAATTTGTAAATATAAGTTCCCGTTACTTCAAATTGTGTAACTTATATAATTTTACATTATTAATGAAATTTTATAATGACTCACTTTAATTACTTGTAACTGTTACTCGTATCTGACGTTCAGATTATTTTAAACAATATATGCTACATCAATGTCATATATCAATTTATTACTGGTATTCCTAAAAGGATGACTAAGAAAATAACTTTTTCAATTAATAACATGTAATAACATTGTACTATAATAAGGTGGGAGTAAGTATCTGTGGATGAGTCGCAGAAACAAACAAAAAAACTTTTTGATTAATTTCTCTAAAATAGAATGCTTGATGCATCTATTTCTGAATTTCAGTTATTGAAGTTACAACAATCTAATACAGCAAAAGGCAATTCCATAAATCTTAAGTAACATGTAATGGGTTTCATTTCTTAATAATATTTTAATGTCTCGGCAATGAATTCACGTTTTACTGAAGTTCCAACAATGAATAATTTGTTTTCATTACCTGGTGCTTTAAGGCAGGTTATATTTATTTAAATGGATAATTTATTTCAAACAGAAAACTAAGATGGATATAAATAAAGGTTTCTTCCCTTTTTAAACACCTAAACCATATATTGATTCAGAAATAATTATTTTACAAAAGTATTTTTTAAGAGGGCAAACTATTTAACTGCAATTATGCAACGTTTAGACTTATCATTTACTTTAATTTTAATTTCAGGAATTGTATTTAAGTTTTCAATCATTTTGACAATTTTTCCTTTCAATAACCCAAATATCGCTTTTTCGCACATCACTCTTTTTACATGCTTGACGTTACTCACTATGTTCATATGCATAGTATGTCTTTCGAGAGAGATTTCGAAATTTTTTCTCGAGTTTTATCCGACTTCCTATCATCTGAAACTTTGCACAAACGTGTACAACTCCGATGAAATTATAATGTTCAAGCAGTTTTGTACTTAAGTGAGGCATTGAATTTAATAACTTTCTGATTCAATTGAAATTTTGTAATGCATATAACTTACGTAATTGCCTTTTAGCTTTAATTTTTCAGACTTAAAAGAAGGAAATAAGTATTAGTAAGAAATTTTTAATCAAGGTCTTATTTAAAGATCCTAAATGTAAAATAATACATGTTTTCTAAGCGCTTGAGATGTTAAAATTTCTTTTGATCTCATATATATGTAAGTATTATAATTTATCTCCTCGTGGGAGTTTTATTTAAGCACCTCAATCTTTCATAAATTATATATTATCTTATATTATGAAAGCATTTTTATAATTTGTTTTCTTTGAATAAAGCTTGGTCTGAAAAAATCTTTAATTACTTTTAGACTGTCATAACACTTATTCACATGGATGGGATTCAGTTCGACATTTTATATACAACTACAAAAATTTCTGAACGAAATAGTGCAAAAAATTAACTTTAGAAAATATTCACATTATAAACTTCTTTTCAAGGTATGAAACAATTTCTCCCCAAAAACACATATTAAAATGTTTAGAAGCTAAAAGAAAATATATATTATCTAACAACAGCACTTATTTCTATCTTATGTTAATATACTTCCTTCGAAGTCTTACGAATTCTTTACCTAAAACAGGCGCATAACAATCCGTTAAGTCATATATAAATATTATAATCAAAACGTTAATTTCTTTTCTTCTTTAATACCGAAATTTTTTTTTAAATAATATAGTATTGAATTTCAAAGACAGAAAATCACAAAAAGTAATTGATATTAAGAAATAAATTTAAATTTTGTTTCCAATACTGCTCCTGAAATCAAGAACACTAATGAAAAAGCCCTTGACCTGAACTATAAAGCTACCCGAAAAATATGTAGATGTTTGGTTAGACAGTGATTTAATGAAAACAATTATAAACGAAATTAATGACACATTTACATACTATGCATAAGGGGACTGTTGTTAAGGAATTAATAATGCGTAGATGCTCTTTCTTGGAATTCAAGGTGCCCATACATTTTTCTTCATTGAGAAAAATAGCACACCTTCGAATATCGCCTTTGATTAAATTATTCTTGTAGTGTGTTTAATAAAAAAGGAAAATTTTAAATCGATTTATAAGTCTCAATTTGTTTCTTTATCACTAAATCATGTATATAAATTTACTATATCTAGATAATTTTACTAATTTTTAAAGTCCATTTTTGAAGCATATGCTTTTCATAATAATTTAAACATGAAAAATTTAATAGGAAAATATTTAAATTTAATTTGATGGAAATATGTTTGAGTTTGTTTTCAGAATAATATTGATAAACAGAAAAAACAAAGTGCAATTAAAACGAATGGAGATAAATACCTACTCTGTTTTATCTCAGCTTAAAATGCCGAAAACTATCTTAAAACTACTCATAGAGATGTAATTACTTCGATAATTATTGGCTTTGATAGAGACAATACATTTTAGGTAAACAATGTTTCTGATAATGAGCCTCTAGATAATTAAACAACAAATGAAAGGGGAAACGGCAATTACAGTTGCGAGAATAACATTCTCGTAAAACATTATATTTCAGTCGTCAAGCCAAATTAAGATCGGTTGTTTTTTTCAGAAAGAGCATTGGATGCTTGATTAAAACATTTCGATAAATATTATTAACAATGAAATGACATCTATACAAAACAAAATTAGTTAATAAAAAAAGATAAATTTATCGAATACAGGTAAGAGAGAGTTCTTTTTAAAGATAAAGAAGTATTTGGCTATATCTCATGTTGCCACTCTTTGAGCAAAGGCTCATTTTATGATAGATCATAGAGGTTACATTTTGACTCAAAGGGTTTGTATTATGTTTAATCCATTATATGAATATATACTCACATGTATATATATATATATATATATATATATATATATATATATATATATATATATATATATATATATATATATATATATATATATATTGGTTATAGTAATGTGTGAATTTTATTTATTTGCATTTTGCTTGATGATTTATTTTGTTTTATAATTCTTAATTTCTGCTGATGATAGTTGTCTGTATAAAAATTGTACACTATTTATACGGCGTGTCATGATAAATTTCTTATTTTGTTTTTTGTGAGAGCATTTTTTGCTTAACTAATTATCTTTTTAGATTTTTTTTTGTTTAATAAATATATTTTTTTGGTTCAACAATTTGGTAGATATTTATTTATTTATATTTTTGAGGTTTGCTTTTGATTGAATTTGATTATATTGATACCACTTTTACTTTGTGCTCTTTTCTGTCGTTGATTTTCTGAATTCACTGATTTTTGGTTTGTTACTATATTTTGTAATAATGAAATTTACTGGAGGGTGATGGTTTAATCAGTAATAAGATGATAATGAGATTTGGTAGATATCAGTATAAGCACGCATTATTCTATTCTAAAATTTGGAACAGTATTATTTGAATTATTTTTAATTTTGTAAGTTTGGCTTTTCTTCCACTTGACTTTCTCTTGTTATTTTTCAATTACATAAAAGAATTCTTTTTATTTTAATTTTAAAATGTTTAATTAATTATAATTTTTATGCGAGTTATATTAATTTTACTTTGGTTTTTTCTTAATGATTTCCTAAAATAAGTAGTTTTTAAATATTAGTGTCTTAAATTATGATAGACATGTTGAATTTTTTGTATAATATTTTTTTGTGAAATATAATTTGGATGTTTTGATCATATATATAGATAACTATATGTATATATATATATATATATATATATATATATATACTGGTGTGCAAAACTTAAGCAACAGGTTTTTGCCATAACTCCACGAGAAATCATCTGCGAGACATGAAATTCAGAAATGAGAGACAGCATTTTATACTTAAGCTATGTCGAAAGCATAGTTGCTCAATACAATGCACTACAGTAAGGAATCAAACAAAGAATGGCTTTATTGATCTCGCAGTATTGTTACACATAATTGTCTGTCCTAGAGGGAAAAAAACAAGCAGATATTCCTTAGTATGGGATGTGACATCCCCTTAATATAATGGTTGCTTGGATCGTCTCTCCTCACCCAGCACCAGATTGTCCAACAGTTCTTGAGGTAAGAGTGCCCATTCCTCAATAAGCATCTGTTTCAATTGTTGGGTGTTCCCCGGAGGATGTACTTGGGCCAAAAGGCGTCTCCCCAAAGCAATCCACACATGTTCTATAAGTTTTAAATCAGGGGAGAAAGCTGACTAATATTTTCGAGTCATATCTTCACTTTCTAGAAGCTGCTCAACATCAGCAGTCCTGTGTGGTTGTACATTGTCATTCATAAAAACGAAGTCTGGTCCAATAGCACCTCGGAACTTAGTACATAAGGAAAGATCACCTCCTTACAATAGCGATCTTCCTGTAACAAAACCTCTGTCGAAAACGTAGAGCTCTCATACGCCCATTCAGCATAATGCCTCCCCAGAAGACGTTTTGTTTCTGACATTACCATAGGCATCGCCTTCCTACTAAAATGCGTGTTCATTGTACTGAACCCCTCTTCCGCAATTTCATGGCTATCTGCTTAAAATTTGTATTATTGCTTAAGTTTTTCACACCAGTGTATGTATGTATATATATATGGAGAGAGAGAGAGAGTGATTTAAATTCTATTTTAACACCCAAATAAAATTACCAAACCAACTTTCAGACCTATTTTAACTCCAGCTCCCTCTTCGCTTTGTAAAAAACCCGAAAAAAAACAATTCTCTAGAGAATAAAAATTTTAATAAATTTAAAAAATTGAGATAATAATGTAACACTAATTATGTTCAAGACTTTGGACTAAGGAAGTAAGTTTAAATAATTTCACGGATCCAACCATTACAATTTCAGTAGTTAATTTATGAATAATGGTATGGACTAAGAATATTGAAAATCTCAAAATTGATTAGTAATTCAACCAAATAATTGATTAGTAATTCAACCAAATAATTGATTAGTAATTCAACAAACGATAAATTTTCAAATAATCAATTACATGTAAATCCCAGTAAAACAATTACATGTATGGAACAATTACAAGGAACCAATTACATGTAAATCCCTATAAATAAATGCAAATAGTAAAAATAATCAATATTTATTTACACGCAACAACAACAAAATTTACCTAAAGAATTATAACTTTTACCTTCAACACTCAAATTTGATATTTTAAACATCATTTATAAACCAGATAATACTGCTCCCCCACAAATAATAACCCCCAAATAACATTGATCAATCGATTGATTATAAAAATCTGAAGAAATTTACATAATGGGCTTATCCTACCAAATTAAAATATTATTTGAAAACCTATCTCAAGAATATAAAATTAAATATTTATAATTTTTGCAGTAAATACGCCTATAAAAATAGTAAGCCAGAAAAACACTTAAAAATTGTAGAAGAAACTGTTCTAAAATTATGTGTCGCCATCTGGTCGCTAAGCTTAAAAATAAAAACTTTTTTGAAAAATTAACAAAACTAAACTATGGAATATAAATATACCCTTATAAAATAAAAAGTATTTGATTGTCTTCTCAAAATCCATCAACTAGTAATTTTCCTAACAGAATATTTCTTTTTAAGTATTCAAGTAAAGAAATTTAAAAAAAATATTTCGTTAAATCACATTCTAATACCTTTATTTACAATATCTGGTTTTCATTACATCAATAATTGCTTAGAGTCTAGTGCGTAATCCAATCAATATTTTAGCTTACGATTTCTGCCGTTGTCATCTAAGTTTCATTAGATTTAAGAACAAAAGTTTAATTAAATTGTAATTTGAATAATTGGAGTAGTTAGGAAATGCAGCGTAACTAATAGATTCGCTTTAAATCACTACACTAATTCAGATCACTGATTTGAAGAATTCTCATCCATTAAGCTAGTCTTTAACAACACTAATTGAGTATTCTCACTTTACAAATGCTCAGTAATTGACATAATTAGTTAATCACTTCTAGTAAGTCATGTATAACACCCATTGCATTCACAATTTATTCTCACGAGATTTAAAATATGTTTTGCTCCGTTTTTCTGATATTTTACATTTGTTATATAATAAGTAATTATCTTTGACAACATTTTTTGCATAATAAATGAGAAATCTATTTTACGATACTGTAATCAGCTAAATTATTGTTATTTTTGCAAAAATTTACGTAATGAACTTAAAAGTGCAAGCTTTTTATATAATTATTTTGCGAAACCATTCACCCCATTAATGTAATTTATAGAAAATAAATTTCTAGCGATCACAAACCACAGTTTCTCTCTCATTTTCGCCAAGAAAATTATGCCTCCAGCATCAACCATTTCATGGTTCTTCAACACAAAAAGTCGTCTCCAGCGTCGCGTTAAATGCAATTGAAAAATGTTCTTAGACGTTTTAACTGACGCTAAAGATATCGTCAAAGCTCGTAAATTGCGCATAAACACAGTTTCATTACCTCCTCGGTCGTTTGCGTTGTCCCAAGAAATCCAAATTCGAAGCTAATGCCATGCTCTACTGGATCAATTCCAGAAGTCGTTCTGAAGAAAAAATTCATTTCGTTAGATTTTTTTTCGACAGGGAGGGGATCACCCAGAAAGTAAACGAAATTATTTTTTTCAACTTTTTTACAGATTTCTCAGAATGATATCAGTTACCCAGCAAAAGTAAACACCTTTAATAAATGTTCTTAAAAGTAAACACCTTAAAAATAAATGTTCTTATTTTTATTATCTATTGATTTAAATGTATTACTGAAAATGTAAATAAAAATTAATATATTTAATTGATGATGGGAAAAAATTTTACATCTTTACAAAAAGATTTATATACTTCGAATGCACAATAACTTATGGATATAATTATCAATTTGATGAACACATATTTTTAATTATCGATAGGAAAAGCTGTTCTGTTTTTGAAGAAAAAAAGCTTTATTTATCCAATTTTTACTTGCTGGGTATATAATACGTTGTTTATATGATCAATCACGCATCTTTCAAGACTTAAATAATTTCAGATTCAAATTTGCAAAACTGGTTCTGAAAACCGCGTGCATTTTTATACCTTCCTTTTTCTTTGAAAATATTTATTTTCTGTTTTTCATGTAAAACTAACCTTAGACCAAGTGATCAATGCCATTTTTTTCTAGAGCACATTTTGTCGCTTTTTTACGAACTGGAATTAAATCAACCTGGAATCTAGTACAAACATGTGTTTCATTACATTTACTCCCTCATTAAGAATTTTTCATTATTAATAGTATCAAAATTTTCACTTAAATTAAAATCAAAATAAGTTTGGAAATTAGCTAGAAGAACTATCATAGAGAATTAAGCACAACTACATGTAGAGAAATAAGCAAAATGTGGGTTTACTTCACTTAAAACAAATCACAAAAATTGATAGCATAGATTCTGCTATATTTAGAAGTGGGCAGTAGTTAAAACTATTGAAGTAATATATAATTTTTTCAGTCGGCCCTCTACAGGATAATTATATTTCAATTGTGTCAAAAAATAATAAAGCATTGTGCTAATTCAAAAAAATGATAAAACAATTTTCTTTGTTTTTTCAGTATTTCATTTACCAATTTTCAAGATTGCTAATCCTTATATTTATAATTATTTCACTATTGACGATTGTCTATCTAGTTGTCAATAAATCATATTACTTTATTATTTTCTATATTATATTGAGGCATCATTTTACATTTATCAATCACACAATACAATTTTGATTTCTGACCTTTATCGCAGAATTCTGAAAATATAGTAATATATGTGGCGTAGAAATACTTTTCACTACAGTTTATTCTGCATGAAATTCTGCATTCTGTTCGGTTTCCAACGGTAGTAAATAAAAAAAAAACGTATTCTCATGTATCATCTCTAAAAATTTTGTGCTTTGTTTCAAGATAATAATAGCAGCTTATTTTTTACAAAAAAAAAGGAAAAACGCTGATGAAAACCTATGAAGTTTAATGATGAAACATAAACGTTGTAAGAGCCATGCTCTGTTTCACACAAAACAGATAGTTATAACTTTATCATTATTTATAACACTCAAATATTCGAATAATAGTAAATAATAAAGTGCAGCAATAAATTACGTATCCTACATACATAACATGTGTAAAAAATATTCAACTGAATATATGCTACACTATGAACACTTGCTAACTACATTAAAAAGTAAATGTCTTAGGAAATGTATCTTCTTTTATTTCTTTTACTTTAGCTAGTGTGTTATATTTAATTCATTGTACAAATAAATGCACAAATTTATTGCGTAGAAAAGTACATTTAAATTTATGTTGAAGTTTTATAAGGTAAATTTTAAAGGAAAAATGTTTTATCAATAATTTAATCACCCTGCTGTAGAATAGTAATGAAAATGACAATTCAAAGGCTAAGTTTGAAAATGTATTTTTATATATGATAATTTATGATATATTTTCAAAGATATGTTTTTCTGAAAGTATGTTTCGCAATGAATAACTTTTAAATGCAAAATTATCATTATTCTTTCAACATTGCTTGTTAAATTTCTACTTATTAATGACATTTCACTCTTCTGACTTCATTCATTTCTGAAGCTGTGTTCAAATTTCGATCGAAAAGCGAAACTAATGTTCAAATCGGGAAAGTACACTCTAAGACAAGGAAGGAGCGAGATCGATACTCAAAACTTTTTGGAAATGACTAACAGCGCGAGGAATCCAAATGGTCAATTTCTCATTCGGAATGTTCTGTTGGACGGGCTATCATAAAAGCGATAAGGAGTCTAATGTTTCACCACCCATCATTATTCCCAGTCATTGGCAGCAAAATTACTTGATCAGTGTAGTGCTACAAGATAAAAAGATTTCATTCGCTGTTGGATCCACTTCTACTTAACTTTCTTCTTATTTAATGTAAAAAGTTAAGAAAAAAAGATCATCAGTTCTAGAAAAATGTAAAATCTCGCGTACGGCGTTAAGTGCATGTTTTTTTACTCCTATAAGTTTTTTCAAACTTGTAGTAAACTTTTAATAGATGCCATTAAATGTTAGTATTATATTTTGTAACTATTCAAATGTATTTTGTAACTATTTCAAGTTGGATCAAACAGTTTTTTTCTATTTTGCTAAGATTTTTTGAAAAGACAAAATATTTTTTTTAAAAAAAAAGATATAATATATTTTTAAAAAATGTGTATTATATTTAGATATATGATGTATTTTTTGTATATGCATCCAGCTTTTATTCTAAAGTATTGTGCAAAGATTTTCTTTAATTTTTTTGAGTATTTATTTATGATCAAAATCATAATATATTTACCGTATTCTTACTTAAGTACTTACTCGATGTTTTTAAGAAATAAATGTAAATGTTATTAAATACTTGCTATTTTTACAGCGTATTATATTGATGTTAAAAGTAATTTTATCAATTGCTTGAAAATTTTCGTAACATTTTTAGAACACAAAAGTACCCCTCCATTTTATTTATTTATTTTTCTTACTAATGGTTGATTTGGAAAGGTTATGATGTAACCTATTTTGATCAAAAATAGATATTTATCCTTTTCAGAAAACCGCTTGGGTTTTACTTATATACTTTATTCCAATATTGTGTTAAAATTCGAGATTTTGCTAATTTTAACTCTAATAGTATTCATGTATTTTCGTGTTAATTGTATGCTTAAAGTTGGTGATCTGATTAAATATTTCTCCCCTGAGTAGGTAAAATCAGACAAACTTATTTTCTGAAAAACCATCCTTTTTGGTTTTTAGGAAATTTTTTGTTAATGTTTTTATATTTCTTTTTTTTTTTTTTTTACCTATTTTACATAAATTTTTATTTATTTGTTAGCTCATTATCTATCATATTGTAAGATCATGATTAAATGTCGCTGAGATTATCGAAGATCAGAACTGGCTGCAGGAATCTGTATTTGAAATGCATTCCTATACATGTGGGCGCCAAGAAACAGATCTTTGTTTTGTAATCACATTCAAGAGATATACGCTTTGAGAGCCAGAGACAAGGGTGTGGCCATGGTGTTTGGACGTACGATGCGATAGCTTTCCAGATTTTTTTAACATGTAAACCCCATAGTCTAAATTTTGTTTTGTAAACAATTCGTTCTTGCCATATACTTTAATTAAATATCATCTTTGAAAATCCCTTCTCTTCATTGAATCCGAGACCCCTCCCCTAGACCAATTACAAAACGAGCCATAATTCCGTTTCCTTAAGTGGAATTCTACATGAATATCTATCAAATAATTAAAAAACTGATTTCAATTTCTTGATCATGAGTATATTAATTTCAGATTTATTAACACGTTCTCATAAAATATATATTTTCAAGACCAAACTTTGAACGCTGCGATTACATCTGAGATAGAATTGACCACCTCTATGTAACAACAATGCGTTTAATTCAAACAAAAAGATTCCAAAAATTACTATCGAATATTTCTGAAAATATAGCACTTATTATCACTTCTAAATTGGGCACGCGTGCGCGCGTGTGTGTGTGAGTGTGTGATAGGTGACCTGTTAATTACTTTCATTTTCTCATTTAAGCTTTCACTTTTTCAATCAACTCAATTTTAACATTTAAATAAATTTACCAACCGCCTTTCATGAGCTTTTTAACTGCGACTGTCATCTTCACATGGTAAAAAAAAATAAAAGAAAATAAAGCAAATCTCAAGAGAAAAAATTTTCTAAAAATTCAAAAATGTGTGGATAACGTGATATAAATAAAAACGTGATATAAATAATCTCCCAGACTTTGGACTTAAAAGAACGTTTAAACTAATTTCACTGATCCAATCATCACAAGAGAAACGCATCTCACTTGCAAAAAGGAAAGAGATAGAAGAGCGCAACCAGCACTTAACATTCTCTTTTAAATGCCGAAAATCTGTGAGTTTAATACTTGATGAAGATTGGAATATCAACTATTTGGCATGAAATTCACAGTACAAAGTTACTTTGCAGTACTTAAGGGTTAATGAAAGCAAAGTAGCCAAAAAATGAGTCGCTTGCATACATTATGACACAAAGCAGAAAAGGGCTTAACAGACAGAATGGCATTCGTAAAAAAAAAAACATTTTCTGCCCATGAGGATTGACAAAAAACCAAAATCTCGTAGTGAGTTCAATGATTTCCTCTAACTGCAATGGTTGTGTCACTCCGTCTGTTCATACTCAAAACTGAATTATCCAGCAGTTTCGTAGTAAAACGCTTCTCTTCGAGGAGCAGCTTCTTTTGTTGTCTGTTGTTTTCCGATAACGATGTCTGTTGTTTTCCGAAAGATACGATCTTGCTTCCAGGAATCTCCCTAAAGCATCCCGCACATATTCGATGAGATTTGAAGCAGGGGAACCGCTCAAGATATCCTCATTTTCTAGTAGCTCTTTAACAGCAGAGGTCAAGTGTAGACATGCATTGTCGTCAACAAAAATGAAGTGTGGACGAAAGGCACCTCGGAACAGACTCACGTGCGAAATGATATTTTCATCTCAGTAACGATCTCCGGGAAGTAAGATGCTGTAGAAAATATAGAGCTCCTTTTAACATATTCATTGATTCATTTCGTCCCCCACAAGCACGCCAGGACCACCCCAATGATCTCCTTCCCTGTTGATAGTGGGATGAAACCGCATTCCTACCTACCTCTATATCAACTGGTGCGCGGTACTGTTGATCAAATGGAAATATGCAATGTTCACAACCTGATTCATGAGTCGTATATGAAATTAAAACAATTTAGATTTTTTTTTTTTTGTAATATGACAAAGAACATAATCCGAACTTGGAATATATTTTCACATAGAAAAATATTTCAATAATAATATAAGTTTGCAGTGTTACAGCACAAGTTATGCTTTAATATGATACGTGCAGAAAAGTTTGAAGTACTGGATAAATATCTTAATTTTTTTGTTTAACTACTTAAGTTAAAATGCATTTATTGTTTATTTAAAAGGAATTATGGAACATATTTTGTATGCAAAAATAAACTGTTTGATTATAATATAAATGAATAGTTTATTTAAATATGATACTATCATGGCCAAAAATGATATTAATCCCTTTTGTTTTCCCAAAATGAGAAGAATTTTGAAGTACGGAATTTTCGTTGTGTATTTTTCCCTTATATTATTTGAAAACCATTTTAAGTTTAAAAATAGATTAACCTTCCAATGTTTTCTTCAACTAGATAGATGAGTGTATT
The DNA here is from genome assembly GCA_019974015.1 of Nephila pilipes. Lineage (NCBI taxonomy): Eukaryota > Metazoa > Arthropoda > Arachnida > Araneae > Nephilidae > Nephila > Nephila pilipes. Next base: position 76,586 of record BMAW01082456.1, read on the forward strand.
TACATTTTCAGAATCCATGAAAAGCAGGTATAATGATTATATGTGTACTAAAAGATAAATTGCTATATAATTGTATCTCGTTAAGAGTATTCTTATTTGTCTCAAAAAACAACAAACTTTGGGATTAGAATCTATAGCACTGCTTTCTGTAAACTTGGAAAAATAGATGTTTGAAAAGATAAAAAATTTCAGAATGAAATTAGTTACAAAAACAAAACCTCTAACTTCTTTCTCTGGATTTGTCTTTTTCCAGATCGAGAAACACATTTCTCAGTGAAGTCATTGTTAATTTAAGTCCATGTTCGAAAGACACGATCACTTCGGTTAGAGAAACCAAATTTGTCTTTTGGATTCTGCCTGACAATTGAGATTTCAATTGGAAAAGGGTAGAAATATTTCTCTGGGAAAGAAAAAAGAGCAAAGGAAAAGAATTATATGAAATCCAGCTGAGTTCGTCATTTGAAAAGAAACACTATATCTGAACAAAAGTGAACCAAAGTCTTTCATTTACTTCTTGCTTAATTTTGCTGTCCTCTCGTTTATTGTAAACGTAGACAGATGGTGTAATAATGGGATCATCATTGTGTAGAAATTTTGAGTCAAAAGTTACGTGTAAAAAAATGCAATCGGGGATAGTTTATTCAAATTATAATAAAGGAATGCTAATTCAGATTGTTAAATATTGACTCAGATAAGACTTAAAATCTTAAAAATTAATTACTATTATTAAATTATTTTGTTTTTATTATATCTTAATTCGTAACTCAGAAATGTGCAATCACGGGAAACACAAAAAATTTAATTACAATAAGAAAAATTCATAGCTTTACTAGATAAACCATTATTGCCTGTAGCCTCTTTCGTCTGCTCGTTGAGCATTTTTTACCGTGGTTGTTTTGCACTATCTTCGTTTTTCTTCGTTTTTCTTTTTTTTTTTTTTTTTTTTTTTTTCATTGCAGATTTAAGTGAACAACACGTAGTTGAGAAATTTTTTCGTGGTCTAGTAAGATATCGCATAAACTGTTACGATGTTGAAAACGGAATACAAAGGTGACATTTTGGAAAACACTAAAGTGTACGAATGACTTACTCGTTACATAAATAACAACAAATCGATTAATAGCTAACTTTGTTCTAGAAGTCTATCAGCGGCCCAAACAGAAGAAAATATCGAAAAAATTCGGTAATTTGATCTTGAAGACCTAAGGAGGATCATCAAACATATGGTGAAGTTGACAGGATAGCCTTGGAAATAGGTTGAGTAAATTTTAACGGAAGATTTAGGAAGGAGAAGGGTCACTGCCAAGTATGTTCCTGGGTTCTGAATTATCAGTGAAAAAAGCTATCTCAGAGGGCTAATTTTTTTCTCTGTTGCCATACCTTACTCTCTAGATGTCTTCACACAACGGAAGATACCTAGATTTTTTGATATATTCTTGTTTTCACGCATGAAGGACATCAATTTGAACACGAAGAAGCGGTCAAGAAAAAAACAAAGGAGCCATCATTGTAGCTAAGCATCAAAATTCTTTCCAATATTGGAATCATCTGATGGACTAGTGTATTAAGTATAACAGAAAATACTTTAAAGACGGTAAGATTGTTTAATAAAAAAGACACATAAAACAATTTTAAAATTCCGTTTTTTGGTACTCTCATTATAATTAACTTTGAAGAAATAACACACTCATGGTATTTATATTCAGCATAAACAAGAAGTACTTCAATTTTTTTAATATTATTCAAAATTTTTGACACAAGCTAATTTCGGTAGTAAGTTTTTTTTTTTTTTTTTTTTTTTTTAATAGAGTCGTAATTTTCCTGCTTTTCATCTCACGTTAAACAAAAGTGATAGAACTATTACCATTTTTTTTTAATTACAAGCTCGGTTTATTCAAGATTTTCTCATTTATTGATCCAGAACTTAAGTGCAGTTTGAGATCTATCATTTGATTATACGAAAGTGTGGTATATGTAATTCACTTTTGATTAAATATTTTCTCACTAGACTTTGTTAATAAGCATAATATTAATTATGCTATTCAAACCGACCATAAAATGTAATTTACATATTTTGTCTCTTAAAAACAAACATTTGAAATATTACAGCGGTAATATAGGTAAACAGAAGATAAAAATAAAATTGAAATGTGTAGAAAGGCAGAATAGAGAAATCCTAGTAAAAAGTTCAAAATAACTTTCATTTTAGAAAAATAGAAACTATAATATAAATATTTATTTGCCAAGAACAAAGTTGCAGATCTGCAAAACAATTGAACAATGTACAAGTAAATGTATTAATGCTCAAATATTTTTATTCTTTTCAATTGATCTTATTTTATGCTCAATTTTTTATGCTTTGGATTGTTTTTATATGATGTATATTGCAATGCATAAGCATTAAATATCTTTTAAATTGAAGTTTAATAATTTCTTTTCTATTTTTAAAATAGAAAAACTTTTTATCTTTTGATTTTCTATCAGGTGCATCAGATGAGCAATTTAAGAGCAAAAAAAATATTTTATTTATGCTTTTTGATCGTAATATTGCAATATTCTTCAAACCCACACGCTCAAAATTTTAAAAAACATGTGTGTAGAAAATATCCGCTTTGATTTTATTTCTCAATCATTCCTCTGACAATAAAGGGACTTCCAAATCACCTTATGAGTGATTCGTTATTTTTGACATTTTAAAGGATAAAATAGGCAGCAATGCATATCTCAGTTCCTAAGAAAAAGAATTTTTGTTACCTTTTGAAAAACATTTCTGTGTCAAGAATATAAGGAAAGCAACACGCTCTCTATAAAAATGTTGCACATCAATACTTCAGCTAAGAAAAGATTTCGTCGTTAGAGGTTTTGTTATACTTTCTGTGCTGTTTCATAGCACAATTTTTCTGACTTTGTAATAAAAGGATTCACTCAAAATCGGAATAAAATACATTCCGTTTCTTTCATAAAGTATGTACATTTTTCACAATATATATTTTCTAGCATTAAATTTTAGAACAAATTTACTAGCAATTATTTAAAAATACAAATTGTGAATATTTTAGGAATAATTGGGATGAAATGTACTTCTCATGACATAACATTTTGAAAATTTGTAAAGTGTGTTTGTCCCTTTCTGCTATGTACTCATTTTAGAGCATTCATACATTGGATATTTATGGAGTTTTTTTTATCATCAATCAATAATTACACTAAATAAATTACTGTACTTTGATACATCGGGAAATTTAAATCATTAATTGCCTTGAATAAGAAATTGTAATTTTAATCCTGAATGAGAGGGATAATTTTGATTGCTTTTATTCATTTTTAAAACTTTATAAACTGATTTATTTTGCACTTCTTTTGACTGTCCTTCAAAGCATGGCTCAAATATATATGTATTACGTTAGAAACTTTGAATGGAATGTTACTCAAAAAAATGAGTAACATAGTATTTATTTTGAATTATTTTGTATCATAATTCAACGCACGCATGTTTTTTTAACTTTGATTTAAAACAATCTAGTGCGGCTCTAGTCTTCATGATAGAGCGAGAGATAGCAAATTTTTCCTTGCTTCAAATTTATGTAGAGGCTTTTCTTTCGATCATGTGGTAATCTTGTGGGATCGGATGAAGGAAATTTGACGGAATAAGTTGGAGACACGCCGTCTTGCAGGTATTATTATTTCTACAGATTTATGATCATGAGAAAGTTTGATTTAGTAAATTTTAGGACCGCGTGATCACATAAAGTATAATATAGAAAATAAGAATTAACTGCTTTCTGTGAGTTGAAAATTGAGACAAAGTTTGCAATTAAATTATTTTTTCAGTGAAATTATTACACACACACATATATATACATCCACTTCAATTTCATATCAATTTTGTTCTGGTGGTCATGTGGATGCAATCGATAGAGAAGGACTTCATTCTATAAACGAGCATTTCATGAGGAAGTTGAGAGCATAAGCTTTTATATGCCTAAGATTCCAATTGTTTAACCCCGCTTGGTAGTTTCTTATAAGTTAAAGGCCACTAATACAGTTAAAACGTGAGTCATTCGTAAAAGAAATTAAAGTGAAGAAAACACACTAGTTTTGCAGGACATCACACACATATACTCGATAACAGAAAAACAAAAAAAATGATGCACCCTCGATTGTAATGAAATTTCGAATGCAAAGACATTTATTTGGACCGAACATGCAAATGATTAAAATTTGGTGTCCAATAAATGAATACCTGGAGCTACAGTGCATCAGAATGGCGACGTCATCAGGTGTATATTATAAGAAGAGATTCTCGGTCTGTTGGTCAAATTTCCTGTTGCATTGCGATTTAGAAACCTTTCAACTACTGAAAAACTGCCTCGTAGCAGGTATCGAGTTCATTACGAGCAACTGTCCGAGTTTGAAAGAGGTCGTATCATTGGATTGAAAGACTCAGGTTGGGCAAATCGGAGAATTGCTCGTCATATGGGTTGAAATGACATGACGATTGCTGGCAAGAATGGGTGGACGAAAGAAGATTTCAGCGTCAGGATGGTAGCAGTCGGCCTAGGTCCACAGCAGATTGAGAGGATAGAGTGATTGTCAAATCAGCTGTCACAGCCGCTGATTCATCGTTATCAACCATCAAACGTGCAACCCGCATACAAGTGTCCCCCATGACCAATCACAGACGGCTGATAAATCGAAATCTACGCTAGTACCGACCGTTACGCCACCTGCCACTCACGTCTACACACTGTCGAGCCAGATAACAGTGGTGCTTGGCACGGTAAGGTGGGAGTGATGCTGACAGGGAAGAATAGAGTTTAGCGACGAATCTCGCTTCCAACAGTGTCCAGACGATCATCAAAGACATGTCTGGAGACACCCAGGGAAGCGTGAAGTTTCTGCTTTGGCTATTGCACGCTACACAAGCCCACAACCAGAAATTATGGTGTTGGGTGTCATTTACCTTGATAGACAGACCTTTATGATCGTCATTAGAGACAAACTTATATTACAACAGTACATCGACGACATTCTGAGACCTGTTTTGCCACCATTCCTTTTGCAGTAACCTGGCCTTATTTTTCAGCAAGATAATGCCAGACCACGTACGGTACATGTTGCTAGGAACTGTATTAATTTTTGATGTTTAGTAACTAAGCCAAGCAAATGTAAATAAAACATCTGTATCAAAAGAATTAATAATTATAAATAGAGTGAATTTTAACAGAGTAAATTTTTTTCATCTTTCATAAAAATAATAATTTCATAAATATTTTTAAAAATAGCTGTCTTATATCAAAACTGTCAATAGTATTTATTCTGTAAATTCGTTCGTCAAAGTTTTCCAACTGTAGTAAAGTAAGTATTTGAACCATTAGTCACAGTTCTAAATTTAATGGGAGCTTTGTGAAATTAGGGGTATTATATTATATCATATATATATATATATATATATATATATAGTTAAAAGTTTATGAAAATTAAAATATTCCAATCACAAACAAGTTTAGGTCATAAATCTCAAATTTATAAAATGATATTGTAAGAAAAAAACATTACCGTACTATTGAGTAAAAAAGCATACACCAATCCACATAAATATACAAATAAATCACTACAATCAAAGAAAAAATAAAAATTGCAAGACAAATTTTACTATTTATAAAAAATAGTTCATCATAAATAAATTTCCGAAAGTGGGTAAATCAAGCTGAAAGCTAATATGGTATCTACTAAAAGTATTAATAAAAGAGATAAAGATGTTGCACATTGGGAAAATACAAAAATCAAAGGAAAACGAAGGAATGAAGAAATTAATGTCGAAACAAGCTGAAGTCGGTAATAAGCTGTGTTATTCAGGGTTAAGGGCCAAAATGTTTTCAATCAACTATGGCATTAAATTAAAAACGGTTACAAAATCAGAAATACAGTTAAACACAAATAAAAAAATAAAGAAAACACGCAATAAAATCTTTTGAAAAGAAAAAAAAGTGATCTCATAAAATTTCAAAGAAGTTTATAATATAACATGAATAAAGAAAAAACATAGTTTCATCTCTAAAGACGAATTCATGGATTTCAAAGCATCTGCCAAAAGCTGTTAGAACTAAATGAAAGCAATAAGACAATATTTCAAAAATAACTGTCTTCTTAGGGAACAAATAAAAATCAAATGTATATGTATGTGAGTAATTTGATTTTATAAGTAATTAAATATCAATATTTTAATCAATTTCAAATAAATCAGGAAGCATTCTGAATCTTTGAAACGTAAGGCATTATGAAGGAATCGCTACTGCACCAACGAAAAAAAGATTTCGATCCATAGAAATAAACAGATATAATATTGTAAATAAGAAAATGAATAAAAATATATGCTTTGTATTTATTTTTTTATATTCATTGTCTTACTAAGATATATAAAAGAAAAGTAATATATACTTTAGCAAATTCCAAAAAAATAACAATAAATTAACAACTGCCAAAATGTGTGAGGTCATCTATTAAATGTAATAGAATTGTGAACAGTATTTGTTCGTTTCATTACATCTAGATAAGATCTAGACTTAACTTCCATAAAAATTTATTAATGATGAACATAAACAGAGTTGTGATATATAATAATAATGTAAACATGAGTAAAATAAAAAACATAAACATGGGGTGGCTAAAGGTGTACTATAAGAAGGATCAGCTAGCAATATCTAATAGCAGCATTTAGAATCTATTCACATATTTAAGAACAGAACTATACAGATAATAACGTTCTATTTATTTTTGAAAACATTTATAAGTAAGTATATTTAACTATTGATAAGTAATTTTAAGTATATAATAAGAATTTTATTCCATTTTAATTATATAGAAGAATCTAATCAACGTTTTTATCCTTCTTATGTTGAATGTTAATTTTTTTAAACTTATAAAAATAAAATAGAAAACAGATTGTTTCGACATTAAATTAAAAATTATAGATAATAAAATTTACATTTATATTTTAATAAAAGGGAATCTTTTGATTTTCATGTTAATATGGTCTTTTTCTTTGTTAGCTGTATTCGTATTTGAATATCAGATGTAAATTAATTAATTATATCATACGCAATAAAATTTTGGAAACTAAGAATTTAGAAAAATTAGAAATTATGGAAAGTGTACAGCATTTGTACTTAAAAAAGTATTGTACTAATTTGAAACACATTTAAAGTAAGAAAATTATAAAATAGAATAAATATTTTATCCATGTTATAAAACTAAGGATCCACGTGCTTATGTATAATCAGACATAGTAGAAGATAATAAATAAGTTTTGTTTTTAGACTAAGAAATATTTTAATTCAAATTATAACCGACAAATGAGAATACAAGTAGTTTGTTTAAAAATTATTTATATAAGTATTTTGATACATATGAATATTTATAGAATATTTGCACTTCGGGGTTTTGGAGGTATTATAATAGAGTTTTCCACAATTTGAATCAGAAAAGGCAGATCATAGATGTCACCATTTTGCAGAGGTTAAAGCTAGCGGAGACGAGAGCTGTTAATATTAGATATTTATAGTAGTATTTATCAATTACAATTATGATGTTTAAAGTGTTTGTGAAAACTTATTTTAAGTAAATTAAATTATAATTCTGATTATATGTAGTGGCCCTATTTTAGTATGCATTTTTGGATTCTAGGATCCATTCCTTAGGATAGATATTCCTTGTTCCTAATAATTATGGCTTTTATTAAACTTCCCAATAAAGTTAATTTTCTGACAGAGATGATTTGAATCCATGAGACATGTTTTATCAGGCTTAGTCTGTCAACAATCCGACACTGCATTGTAAATTACACTCAAGAGCCAAAACATTATGACCACCTGTCAATAACGAGTTGGCCCACCTTTAGCACGCAACACAGCTTCAACCCGCCTTGGCATGGATGCCACAAATCCTTGGTAGATGACCGGAGACAGATTGTACCAGATGTTTAAGCAACGGTCACGCAAATCCGAGATATTGCGAATTTGTAGTCTTTGAACTCTGAGCTGCCGTCCCATGACATCCCAAATGTGTTCTATCGGATTCAGATCCGGTGAGTTAGGCGTCCAGGACATTAACTGGAATTCAGCATCATGTTCCTGGAACCACTCCAACACAATTTTAGCCTTGTGTGTGGGCGTTGTCCTGTTGGAACATTCCATTTCCAGCTGGAAAAACAGAGGCCATGTAAGGGTGCAACTGGTCCGCAATGATGTTCAGATACTTTGTAGCATTCATGTTCTGCTCTACCACAACCACGGGTCCCAGATATGCCCAAGAGAGTCCCCCAAAGCATAATACCGCCACCACTGACCTGTGTATGACCTACTTTACATTAAGTTAGCAACTGTTCGCCTGGAAGACGGCGTATCCTGACACGGCCATCAACGTGATGAATGACAAACCGTGATTCATCTGACCAGGCAACTCTCTCCCACTGATCCATGGACCAGTCGCGATGTTCCCGGACCCAGCCCACGGTGATGACGCTTGATCAGCAAAGGCACACGAGTGGGACGTTTGCTGTGTAGCCCCATATCCAACAGTGTCCGCTGAACAGTGTGCTCCGATACTATTCTACTTGGCCCTGCATTGTATTGGGCTGTAAGATGAGCCACGGTCTGGCTCCGGTTTTGCTTCACCATGCGAGTCAGTCTCCGACGACCTTTTTCTTTGATAGCGTGTGGATGTCCAACACCATGTCGTCTACTGTTGGTTTCACCGTAATTCATCCACTTTGCATAAGTACTGACAACTGTAGATCGCGAACAACCCACGAGTCGTGCAGTTTCGGAAATACTTGTTCCGTGCCTTCGAGCCATTACAATCTGCCCTCTATCAAAGTCGCTTGGATCCGCAGCCTTTCCCATCACACACAGAAGTAAGTGAAAGAATGATTCTTCACTCTAGCAGCAGTTAAATACTACTTCCACCTGATCACGTGTCTTCCACGTCATCCAGGCGAGTTCATTGCAAAATGTAGGGGTGGTCATAATGTTTTGGCTCTTGAGTGTATGTAACATCCATTTGAAACTGTCTTTATTTTCATTAACAGGTTTCTAAGATTTTTACAATGTTAAAATAAATTTTGATTACTTACGTATAACATCAACTACTATTTATTTTTATATGTAATTTAATATACTTTATACATCAAAAATTTAAATTCTTTATCTCCAATTGTTGTTTCTTTACCCTATTAATAATTATTGTTTTTAAGAAACTTGATTTTCAGATTCGTTTAATGTTTGATTTTTAGTCCATATCTGTGTATTCATATATATTTATGTATTGCAACTTATTAATTCTATTTTGTATTTATCATAATGATTATATAATTTAATTATATTGCATACATATATGCTTCGGTAATGTACTTTTTATTATATATATATATATACATGATTTTTATTATATATATAATATATATATATAGATAGATAGATAGATAGATATTATCAATCGCATCTAAATCAATATTAAAATAAAAGAATATTATGATTTTGAAATCATTGAATCAAATGCATTATACATATGTTTCACTAAAATAATGTCTTTAATTTAATATCTATTAATTAATAATTATTAATTTTTTATCTTATTAATTAAAACAACTATTGATTTTATAAGTTGTCATTCATTAATAGCTTATAGTGCAACATATATAGCACTTATAAGCTTCGAAATTTTTTTTTTCTTAATTAATTTTAAACAAACATTTTTTCGAGCCAATTATACCGGTTATGTTCGTTGAATCTAATTATACATACCTAATTTATGAGATGTACGAAAAAAAAGATTGTAATTATTTTTTACTAGAAGATTTCTAGTTAATCTCGATTCCTCATCACATTTTTTTCCTTCGACCTCCAAAAAAACAGAATGCGTCGATAAGACTACTATCCTTCTTCATCTAGAGCTTTATCTTCTCGTGAAGTAAATGTTTCCAGCAGAAAAAAGGACAATAGAAGCAGCTACTACAACTGTGAGTAAATAAAGAGGACAATATTATGAAGGCAAATCGATAAGACCCCAGAATTCCGATTCAGTGTTTCACCTGATATCTTAGGCATGGGTTCCTTGATAGCTTCAGTTTGGTCTTTTAAGGAAAGGTTATTTTTTCTTCATATGTTCGGTAATTTTTCTTTTGTATGTATGTGTGTGTGTGTTTTTGTTTGTTTCTTTTTCTTTTTTTTTCATATAAAAAGAAAACGAGCTTCAAGTTTTGACGATAAGTTTGTTGTTCTACCAACAGATTATTTGTGGCTAAGTTAAGGATATGGAATCAAAGGACAATTAGGAACTATATGCAGCTGTTACTGCCCCATTATAAGAATATATTTCTTCTGGGTAGTTTTCTGCTATTTCTAGAAAATTGTGTTGCGCTATTGCGAAGAAAAGTATAAAATTTCAAGCATTTTTAAGGTTATTTTCTTGTGTATAAAATTAGCATGTCATACGATACAAATGAAAATACTTAAGTATATGAATTAAGAGGAACATTTTAATATTTTCAGAGAAACAGAAGCGAATGAATCAGTTAAAAGAATCTTGAATGAAAGTTTACTTTGAAAAATACAAAATACGTAATTTTATGGTATTCCATGGTCTTCTTGAAATTTATAAATATTTAAAGTACAATTTAAAGTCAATCAAACAATACATACAAACCTTAATACAACGTCGCATATTAATGTAATAAAATATGTGTCAAAATAATCCATTTATAATAATTTACTTCACACCCTTAGCATTTGTTGAATGAAACTGAACCCTATTTATTACAAATCAGAGAAAATGATTCAGTAAGAAATGTAATAAAAATATGTAAAAAATGGAGATGAAGTTACTTCTAAGAAAAATATTTTAAAGGAAAAAAAGAATGAATACAAGTACCTTAAAAATTCATTACAGAGGTTAAATGTTACATTAATGAAATTGATTCTCATGTATTGTAAAGTTTATACAGACTCAAAATGTCGCCCTTATTTTCGCTCTTTAGGATATACTGCATTCATGTAATAAAATTAAAGTCACTGAGATAGAAATATAGTAAAATTTCTCAACTTATCTTAACTGGCATAAGAAAATTGATCAGTTTTAAAATTAATTAAATAATCTTTTGCGTGTAACAAAAACAATTCAAGAAAAAGTATCAAGAATATTAATCAATAAGTAAAAATCTTTTACATCCATAGTAATAAAACTTTTAATAATTACGAATTTTAAATTTAATTTAGTTTTTAATACAATACACATATTTTTAGAAATATATTTCTTAAGTTAGAAAGCTATTTCATTAATTAGTATTTTTTTCTTGGAATGAAAAATGGTAATTAGAAATAAAACATATTTCCTTTTAAAATAAAGAAGCTCTTTTTAAAACTAACTTTTTAGTATGATAAGAGTACTATAAATATGGAGGGAATTAAATTAACGTAATATGAGTTTTAATCTGTTAACATAATAAATAAAAGACCCTAGTTTAATGTTATGTCGTGCTTTAAAATAATGAAACATATAATTTTATTTATACGATTTTAAGCTATTTAATACACTTCATTAAAAACACTCAAGAAAAATTTAACCTTCCAATATACTTAATTGACTAGACATTATTCATAAATTAAAATTTAGCTGGAACGATTTCAATCTTATCAATGAAAAAAAAATTAATTAAGAATTTAAACAATCAGAACTTATGCTCAGATTTCATAGATTTACATTAAATAACTTAATTACGTTATATTTTCAAAATTTGACAAATTTAATTAAATGGAAGAAAAACAGGAATAAACTATTAGGATGACGCGAATATTTTGATAAAACTAATTTTAACTAAATTTATTTCATGTTCAATATTTTTGTTTTCATGAAAATAAATTAGACGCAAGTCAAGCTATTTAAAATAAGAATTTAAAATATTAATTCTATCATAGTTCGAGAATTATAAATAAAATTTATGTTCATTGAAAAAAAAATTACATGTTAAAATATTTTTAATATAGCTTGATCTAATATTGTATTTTTTCTAATTTTTCTTTCTGATCAAATCAACGAATTGTAACAAAATATTTAGAATCGTATTTCGAGAAATAATAGATAAAATCTATATCAATTGACGTCAGGTCTTTTAAATAAGACCGTGAATATATTCCAATAAATTTAACTTCATTATAAATATGCATTAAAACTAAATATTTTAAAAACGTTGCTTTTCAATAGCAACTTGTAAATAAATGAATAAGATTTATCCCGAAGCTTTTAAAAGTGTGATCTTTGGAATTTAGAAATGCATATTTTTTTAAGGAAGAATGATGAATTCATATTACTAATTCTCTAGTCTTTTTTTATTAACAATGAGAGATGTTATGCTATACCTTTTTTGTGTTCTGGTAAAACTATATTTCTGTCATACACATCTGGATAACTCTTTTTAGACACTTCTCACCCAGACTGAACATCTTACATTTCATAAGATATAATACTGTGAATATTTGAAGTGTTTCGCGATACATTTATATTGCAAAGGTATTGGTGTGTAAACGTACGTAAAATTTGTGTTTCTCCTTATTACCACGAAAATAGATCATAATATATTTTCATGAAGGCTTGTATTAATAAAATAAATTAAAATTTTATTAATATGTGTACTAAACACATTATGAAGAAATAAAAATTATTTCTAGATTTTTCAGTTTCTAGCGTGATAGCTACGGAAAGGTCCCCAACCCCTTTCAACTTGTTTATAGACCCTTGGAATAATCCAGGTAACCAGAATTGATTCAACGGATTGCTATTTGCGTGGGAAGATGGGTTTGGAATTCTTAGTCATTTGGGCTAATATAGTCAAATGTTGAGTCGAATCACAATTTTTGGTGAGGGTCGAGTGGAACCGGTCACCCCTTTATTTGACTCTGTCTACCATTTTCTTCACAATTTCCAAGACATCCCTTCGGGGGACGCGAGACTGAAATTTAGAACAAAGAAATAAGATCACGTGCCGTTCCCATCACTCATGTTTCCCACTTCCATCTTGGTAATTACTTATCTTTCTTTAAGTAAATAATATCGTTTTTATTTACATAATGGTACTGCGTTCCTTATTTTTAGATTTTTTAGAATCTGGTTTTAGCGAATAAAAGAAACAACCTTTTAAACTTACAATGAGAGCCATATCATAATGTCATAAAAGTTCCACACTTAATTATTAAATCTTTTAGATATGACTAGAGCATTTGTTTTAGAAATTTTTCAATATTGAAGCAACAAAAACCATAAGAAAATTGAAGCAATAAAATCATTCTTATATGGAATTCATTAGAATCAATTTTGAATAAATGAAAAATTTTATATAGCTTGTGAAACAATCTATGTATAATTCTTACGATTCATTCACTTTGTTTATATTAAGTGAAATGAAACTATTAATAATCTTATAAATGTAATTTTAATCTTGAATGATTTGATCTAAATACCATAAGTAAGAACTATACAAAAGCAAAATTAGAACGAATTAAAATTAAAGAACTCTTAAAACTTTCCAATGAAACACAAACACAGCACATAATCAGGAATCTCAATTATGTGTGTTGTCCATTGTTGGAGGTAATCAAGACTCATCAGCACTTTTAATGCTGCGATAAACTTTCATGATTTGGGCCAATTTGAGGAAGATCGCATTAAAGATCATTATAATTAGTTGCCCTTAATCTGATCTCCATTATCGTATCAGGAAAACATATCTCGGCTGATGAGAGAATAATGTTATTTGAAAACAACAATTTTTTGTTATGGGAAAAGTTTCAGGTGTTAAGTGCTTTTAGATATCTTATTAATACATACAAGTTCAATATTTATTGGTATTGACATATTTTTTGAAAAATATCTTATAAAAGAAATTAATTTGATAGAAGGAGGAAATTTTAACCGTGAGTACAAATCAGTTGGAAAATAGATTTATTTTTTACATGTAACATGACAGATCTTTTTTTTAATTTTCACTCCAATTGATTTTTATTTTAAAAGTTAAGAATAATATTTGATAAGTTAGTTAAAATTAAATATGCATAACACATAATACACTCCATCTTCTTTGCTCATTTCAAACACTTGGCTTCGTGTCAATAGCACCATTATGCTTCAAATATAAAGCAGTAACATCATTTTTATTATAACTCCCTAGACGTATGTATTTAATTTTAAAAAATGACTGCTTCGTTAAAACTTATTTTAACGAAGTACGGAAAAATACTGTAATTTTATTGAATTTTTAAATTAAAGGATAATGTAGTGTGGAGCATTATTTCCAAAGTATTGAATACAAGAAGAATTACTTTTCTTATTCATGCCGAAATGACATTAAATTTTTAAAAAAAATCCTGAATAAAATATTGTATTCATTTCATCCTTCTGAAATATTGTTGAAGTTCACTACGAAACACCTGGATCACCAAATATATTTTAATAACTTCATATACTTGCAACAAACAAAAATTATCAACAGAAATTTTTTGAATTATTTGAAAATAAAAAGAAAACATGAAGGTGACAGCGATACTTTGTCCAGTAACAACAATGCAAAATTTTAGAATGAAAATTCCTTTCTACATTTTTAATCAGGAGACGCACTGAAAGTTTTCGAAAAAAATATCTAAAATGCTTACATTTTTTGGAACAAATTGATATAAATAATAAATAAAAGCTGCTAGTAGCATATTAGACCATTAAATATTATTCAAGCTTTAGTTAATAATAATTAATACTAGTTACACATACTTACATATTATATTCATCGTATTTAATTTAATAACATCAATGCATATTAAAATATTTATTTGTATTCAATACGATTCGAGAACTCGGGCTTAAAAGTCTTTCTCATTAAATAACTAATCGAAAGCTATACTTTTTATTATTGAAATACTATCACTATTCAATAATTATTATGAATTTTCTTGTAATTTTCTCTTTTGCTTTATTGCGTAGGAAAGATATGGGGCAGATTTTGCTGATTGTAAAATGTCAATAAAATCCTTTCAACTAGTAAAAGTAGTCAGAAATTATTTGTAATATTCCCTCTTTATAACATTTAGCAAGGATTGAAAAAATAAGAATTATATCGTATTACTATATATAACTCTATTCCTAGAAACCAGAAGGTAATTCTATTCCATGAAAAGCATGGCTTTCAACCTCTGCAGAAATGTTTTTCTTTGCTAATACATATGCTAAAACTACAAATTAAATTATTCAGGTTATATTCGATGCTCTTATTTCTTAATATATAAGCATACGATAATATCCAGACTAATAGTTTTCCCTAGAAATAATTTCTCCTTTGGTGCTTTGCAGAAAACTTTACTTTATAATGGCATACAGTTTCTTCAGACAAAATTCAATCGAAGAAAAGAGATGTTTAAGACGTTTACATTATTTAATACCTTCTTTAGTTGACAGAGTATGATTGAAGATGATGAGAGTTTGAATTCTCTATAAACCCTCGTTAAGGCATTTTAATGATACATCCAACAAGAATTCTTTTGCCGAATTCCAGGAAGTTTCGAAACACATGATGGATTTTCCGACATATGCAGATAATTCTGTGTAAGGTGGATTTGAGTTGGATGTAACGAATATTAGAGGCTCCAAAAATAGGGCATCAATGTTCTTCAACGCTGTTTCGAATAAAAGAATTCCATTTTAAGATTACTAAATCTATAATAATTATATATCGAATATCTAAATGCAAAAATGGAAAAGGAATCAATATATTTCAAATGAATTATATTAAAATTATTTATTTCATTGCTAATATATATATGCATATATATATATATATATATATATATTTTTATATATGTCTTAGCTTTATTTAAAAATCACAAATATAACTTTTACTTCTACTTATACTTTTGCTGAGATCATTACTATCTCTTAGGCGTGTGTTGTTATTATAGTTCCTATGTATAAAACTTTAATTTCTTTGAGCAAGTAATTTTTACTTTGATTATTCGCAGTTATATTTATGAAGTATTAACATTTGTATCAACAGAAAAAAACACAAGAAATGCTATTCATTAATAAACAGCTGCAAACCATTAAAAATCATCAAACTTATACAAGCTCAATTATGTTACAATTGCGATTGTAATAATTTCAACAACTAAAAGAACAAGCGATAATAAACTGCACGAAGGTAATGTAAAAGACACTCTGTAACACGAAATACATATTTTAAACCATATTAAATATATTATTTCAGTATTTGAGGTTCGTGAGGTAATTTCTTTTGACTTCAAACACTTTAATATTAAATGAGCAAAACATTTTATTTCGAACAGATTAATTTTAGAATTTTTTTAAGACAAACAAATCATATTTTAATTTGTAAATACTTGAAGAATATAACTTTTAATTGTGACCATGTTATGCATGAATATACTACTTATTGCCACAAGTACTTTCATATATTTGGTAGCAAATTCCATTTTTAAATAATTTCAGAGAATCAGGCCCGAGATGGGAACTCTATTTTTTTTTAATGGAGACTACACAATGCTCCTGATATTGAAAAAGAACGTTACATGATCCTTAAAAATGAAGGTGGGAAAACTGAAGTTTTGTATAGTCTTATTCTAAAATTTTTAAAAAAAAAAACACTTATTTAGATGCTGGGAGCTTTGAGCATATAGTTATTGTCCCTGTTTTAAAAATTTAATCATTAGTATTCAGTGTTGTAAGATTTATTCCTATATTTTTTTTAAAATATCGAAAAAGGAAATAAACAATTATTCTATGTTATTATGGAACACATAAGTTATTAAAATAGTTTTATAGGCTTTAAGTCTTTATGAAAAGATTTTATTCTTTTTTTGTTTGAATTTTAAAAAAATTCTTATGACGAACGAAATAGCCTGTTTCTTATTTACTTGCGCTGTGCTATAACTGTGCATGAATACACATATTTTTATTATGTTCTTAAAACTGAATGAAAATTAGTGAATGTGGCTGTATATGCCGAAAGTACAGCTCATTTTTCTATATATTCCAAATAATAACTGATTTATTCTGATCAGAAGGAGATATTTTTCATATCAATGTCTTTTTTAATTAAATCGTGAAGCTATTAAGCAGAAAAGTCGCTCTAAGTTAATGTCATACAATTGAGATAAATTTGAATGAGTAGCTCAAAAATTATCATTCATAATCCTTACTTCACAAGGTCATATAAACAATTTAATTTTGCTGCTGTACCAACTGATGTGAAAAGAATCATTGATTAACACCACACTCAAGTATCAATACCACAAAATGGAATATACGAAAAGAATTTTTGAAAATGTCTTTCATAGCACATCTCAAGAAAAAAATTCAAAAAAACTTGACATTCTTTAGTCATTCATTGGTTTTCAGAAGGGAAAAGAAAAAAATGGCACAAAAATCGGTCGTGAAGTGATGAAAGCCACAATCTTCTCATTCATTCGCAGAAATAGAATCCTGTTCCTGACTTTGTGAGCAGAATTTTTATTCTTACATTTCCATGAGGTAGGATAAAAACCATTCTGAAAAATATCGGATTTGTTCTCTCACAACGGTAATGGTTAGAAACTTAGAAAAATTTTCTTTCGTCCAGACATTTTCCTCTCTACATAGAAAAGGTTGAATCCCTATATGTGAAGCTCCATATATTATTTGCCATCTCTTGCTGAAAGTAGTTGGCTAAATTCCTTTCTTTGTGTGTTGTTTCACTGTTTGTGTAACGTTAAAATAATACCAGGTTCTGAAAGAGAAAAAAAAACAATTTTTCTAGATGTGAGTTTTGTGGAATATATTAGAAGAAAATATTTTATTAAACTTTTTAGTAAAAAGGAATATATTTAAAATGAATATATGGTTTGAGTTTTACATATCGAAGTATACATGAGTAAAAAAATTTAATGTAAAGGAAATATTTTGTATTCTTGAAGTGTCTTTAAACTTTGTTTCAGAACGATGCTAAAATATGCTTCACATTTAAAACCGATAGGCTTTTAAAGATTTCAAAGTTGACTGAAAAATTAATATTCAACTAAGTAAATGCATTAAAAATTTCATTGTGAAAGCTTAGGGCTACGAGTAAAAGGTACTTTAATATTTTTTAGTTTATAAAAAAAATAAATTTCTGGATATTATAAGAACTGTTTTCATCAAAACAGAGCTATTTTGGTAATCCCATGTATCCATGAAACTTAAAGACTTTCTCCTTTACATTTAGAAGATAACATTTTTAAATAAAATCTCCCTTTATTTTAATTTTTTCAAACCTCAAGAAAAAATAGATTCTAAGGATTAAAATAGAGCATAATAGTTAACTTTATGGCTTAATAATTAACTTGAAATGCTTTTGAGATGTAACGGCTATTATTTGAGTATCTAAAAATTATGTGTTTAGTTCATGAAGGAAAATTAATCAAAAGTTCTTGTCAAATATTGCCTGAAGTCAAGCACTTTTGTGGAAAGAATTTTCGTTATGAAAATTGATGAAATTCCTTTCATATTTCTAGCTGATATTTTTCATGGGATCTTTTCTAAAGCAGTATTCGATATTAAGGTGCCTTCGCAAAAACAAAAAAGACTAATTCTTTTGTATCGTTTTAAATGTTAAATTAAAATTGTTATTTCAGTTTCATTACGGAATCTTTTTCAAATGAATAAAAAAATTTATCTAAATCAATAAGTAATGTTTTCAAAAACTTGTATTAATGATATGAATATAATTTACGCATCAAATCTCTAGAAGTTTTAATTTATTTTTTCCTTTGAATAGCTTTTGATTTGCAGAAAACTTTAAAATTGAGAAAAAGAGTCTTCATTAAGAAAAAAATGTCTTCAAACTATGAAATATAAATAAATTTCTTTAGATGAAAATAATAGTCTACGAGAATGTTTGATAAAATTGCACATATTTTTGAAATTTTATCAAACAAACTCATGGGCTGTCATTAACACCTAAAGAAACTATTTTTCTTAATCAATTCTCTCTCTCTCTCTTTCTCTCTCTCTAATATAAATAAAGTAAGTTTTGTAAAGTAAGTTTTTTTTATAGTAGTCTTTATCCTAGAATATTATATTTTCTTAGTGTATTTGATAATGATGTACAGAATTCTGTGATATACTGGTGTAATAGACAATAATGGAAAAAAAACATTTATTTTCCTTCCCATTGAATAAAAAAATTGAGAAATGAAAGGGAATCAGAATCGTTTTAGTTTTTATTCTTAATAAAAGAGAATTTTTTTAAATACCTGCATAGACAATAAAGAGAATTTAACTAGATAGCAAGAGAATATTACAAGATGAAATAAATGAAATCAAGTCCATTTAAAAGGATAAAAAATAAGTCAAGAAAGAAAGTTAGTTTAAAAAATAAAGTTTAATTTTGCTTCACATCATGGAAGAGACTAAATTAGGTAATCAAATTGTTTGATGATGTGTTCATAATTAATAATTTTCATATAATAATAGGCTTAATTTTACTCTTTATAACTGACATTTATTGCATCCATTGATATTTCAAATAATTTTCCTAAGCAATACGGCTTTAATAGCAAACTGTCCTTAGCATTAGAGATCACCCAATTGGAAAACAATATCACTAAACTCACACTATGTTAAAATACATTTAATACACATCCTCATAGTGTATTTATATCATATTACACACTTTGTACCAATATACATTTGAGAATCAATTTCCTTTTTTTCTTCAAATGAGGTAATCAGAAAAAAAAAAGACATTTAATTTAAAATTTTAAAATTAGGATTACTTATGAGATGTATTTGGAAGAATCAAAGATCCGTGTTACATTTTAAAAAGTTAGAAAATTGGCTAGGGTATTATAAATTAGTTTGCTGCAAACAGAACAGGGGTAACAGAAATTAGCTTGCTGCAAAATGTTTTATGGAAAATTAAAGATTTAGAAGAATATGAAACTTTTTATTTGACTATTAATTTGTGACAAAAGGAAGTCATTTGAAACTTATGAATACAAGATAATAATAAATTATAATTTACATTAAAAAATACTATTTGTAATTCAATACTTCTTAATCGTGAGTATTTTTTAAAGTTTACATCGTATCCGCACACATAACACTGAAAGCCTTTTGTCGAAATAATTCTTATAAAAATATGTTCCGCTCATAAGAAAATTAACCGATTCATGTAAAAAATCGTAAATATTTTCTATCTAATAATCGTGTTTTATATTGAGATGAAATATTCGTATCAGCTGTAACAAAAGGCTTTTACAATAAAGTACTCCTAATATGTCGCAACTTTTTCTAATCTCAGATATTTTACAACGGTTTTTAAATAAAATTTTCATATAATCTATTTTTAATCTTTGCAATGTTATGAATTTTAAACGTTATTATTGCAACTTGCTGGTTTAAAGAACAATACGAATCTCAAAAATAGTGAAAGAAAAAAAAAGTGTATAAAAATTCAAAGCTATTTTTTTTAAAATTGACAAAGGGTTCTAAGAATGATGCAAATTTCTAAGATCTGCAGTGAAAAATACTGCTTTAGATCATACATTCCGTACTTCTTTCTGCACTTTGGTATTTAGTTCTTTTGAAAAATAGACCTTATTTTCAACAGAGAAGTTTCTATCAACGAGAAAGTTTTTCTTATGAATTTCCCATTAGGAGTTTTTTCATTCAATGTTTAAATCTGGTCAACTTAAAACTAAATGAAGGAATAAATTTACTAGAAAAAAAGAATAATTTTGCTAAAATATTTTTTATTTAAAATATGTTACATGATATTCAAATAATTATGTTAATAAAATTAGATTTCATTTTTAAAAAATATATATTGTCTGAAATTTTTTTTATCTCAATTATTTTATTTTATAATTAAAAACCACTCTTTATTGCAAAAGCTAGAAATTAATGTTGAGATAAATCAAGAGTACATCAACATCGCTGAAAGTCTTACTTGTAAGACTGTAGATTCTACTCTTTTGAATTTAAAGAATTATAATAATTCCCTACTATGTAGAGTCACGCACATAATTTATAATTAAAATGTCCTTTGCTGCATATATTTTGGTTTCAAGGATAGACAATTAAAAATATGGATACAAAGCAAAACCTTTAACATCCACAAATTGTTTTCATTAACTGTGCTTAGACACGAAGAATTTTGGAGCGCTTCAGCTATGAGAAAAATTAAAACCTGTACGTGATTTTCTAAAAATTGGAGTACAAATATTTTCTCTAACTTTGTGATGTAGCGCCTCTTTCCTAAGTTGTGACGTAAGCTCTTTTCCGACTCTACTCGAAGTAGTAGATGCCGGCGCCTGAGGTCATGTGAGATTGTTGCGATGGGGATCGACAAAGTTGGAGGGAAAAAAGTTTTTTGTCACCAAGATAAAAACACAGAAAGGAATTTTTTTGATAGTCTTTCTGGCTATTTTGAGAAATATTTTATTGCCACTTTGCTAATACATTTCACAATGGCGCATTAAGTATTGAATGAGTATTATTGTGTACGGTTAGTCATTAGTTATGTGTAATAATTACTGAAGTTTTATTTTTCAACAGTAATAAAAACAAAACCCATCCTTGGGTTTTATACCTCGCGAAGCTTATATTGAACTCTTTGGTATTACTTGTCATATGTATATATTTGGTAAAATATATATAAACAGGTAATATAAAAAAATTTAAAGTCAATTCCTACTAAGATCAACAAAGAAAAATTTGATTTTAGTTACTTTTTATTAAGTAATTACAATTAATATATATATATATATATATATATATATATATACACATATGACAGAATCACAATATTAATTGGTAATTTTTTTTTCTCCCATACGAAACTATAAGGAATTAATTCACCCGGTAAATTAAATGGCTTTAACGCAGCTTACCCCAACCACCCTTGGCGACAAAAATTATTTAACGGTATTTTGCCAAATAAGGAAACCCTGCTCCGCTTCGCTTACTTAACGTTCAGCCAAAAAAAATCGCCAAGTTTGGCAATTTTTGAATTCGCGTCAAGTGGTTGGGCTAAACTGCATTTTCACCAATTATATTTTAAATAATATTTGAAGAAACTGTATTCACATCAAGTGCCATCCACTAAAAGCTTTAAAAAAGGAATATGAATTTGAGTGGACGAATAAAAAGTATTTTATTAATGATTTAAAATTTGAACGAGATATATATATAAAAGAGACTGTTAGCTAATATTATGAATTTAAAAATCATCCCTGACATGAAGAAATTGTCCAGTTATGGCAAGAATAAGATGAATTAGAAAATACACCTGGAAAAATGCGAAAATACAATTTTAGAGCAATCGAGTGATTTATTTTTGAGTCATATCATTACATAATGAAACCATTATGGAGTTAATCTACAAGAATTCTCATTAAGCTATTTCCAAATGTCAGGCTAAATTAACATTTTGGCTTGTTTGTAGGCATGACAAAGTACTGTCAATAAGTGTGCCACAAATGACTAATGAAGGGGTCCTGTTATCAAAGAAAAGGACACCCCAAACCGTATAATCCACTGTGAGCCTATGTAACACGCGTTAGTAAGACAGGATCCCTAATCAGGATAAGAAGTCTCAAAATACGTCTGCCGGGGTCAGCATTGTGCAGTTGGAAACGGGACTCGTTAACAAAGATTATTATTTCCCAATCAGCTTAGCTCCAAGCTGATTTACCCAAATATCAATGTAATCGAACAACTTTATGGTGAACATGTGTAAGCTATAAGCGGTGTGTTGGTACGGGTGTAGATTTCGCTGTTTCAGACGTCAATTAATTTTCTATTTGCCAAGTTCTGACCGAATCACTCGTCAGATGGTTGAAAGTGATAAATCCTGCGCTTAGATAGACCATCTTCTTCCCATTCTGTTTAACCCTTCGTCAGACAATGCTGTTCAACCATTTAAATTTCCCCACTTTTGCCAGTATCGTCAAACATTGTACTGCTTCGACCCAAATGTCCAGTGATTCTTCAATTTGCTCATTCAGCTTCTTTCAGTCAAATGGCAGACATCTCTGAGATCCTGAGATATTTCGTAATAAGCATGAATCCATCGGCAAAGAACTGTGCATTCGAGGTATCCACAATCGATATGCAACAGGCATTTTGATTACCGTATCAATCCAGAATACAAATCAACTGTATACTAACGTCTCATTGAGTTCTTCATTCTAGAACGATAGAACTCAGGAATAAATCTTTTAACGATTCGTAAATGTTAATCGTTTCATTTTATATGCATGTGCATACTCTCCACTTATTTTTGTCTTAAATAAATTCTTCATTGTTAATCAATTTTTAAATCTCAGAATGTGTGATACACATTTGATATGGTTCAGAAATATTCAGGTAACAATTATTTTTTTTAAAAAATAAGCTATTTATTCACCTCTTTTTACATTTTTTTTCTTTTCGAAATTTTATTCTGATTAAAACGGATGTGTCTCTTATACAAATTGACACTTTTTTTTTAATTTGGATAATTGAAGGCAGTTAATTTTTTAATTCGTTTTAATTTACATTTCTGTATCACATAAACTAATTTTTGTAAGAAGTACACTCAAACATACACATATAAAGTTTTCGTCTGATAGTCACAGTTTCTTATTAAATAAATCATTCTTACAGAATCACACTTTATGAGACAGTCCACATACACATAAAAAATTGAACTTTCTTTATTTAATATCAATTTTTTTTAAACAATTTATCATTACTTCGTTAGTATTCTTCAGTATTCTACTATTCACTTCTATATTATTTGTCAAATTGAACCTGGAATGAAAAAACAATGCATTTTAAAAAAAGTAAAACTGAGTAGAACATTTTCAAGAGAAATAGATAAATCCTTAAGTATTTCAAAACACAGAATGTAAGGAATGACACAAGAAAAAGAGGAGATTAGAAGTTCTCTGGCAAGTTAAAATTTGTACTTATCTCGAAATCGTATGGAGCTTTTTCAATTCTCTCTCCAAGGACTTCACTAAAAAAGTGAAGCTTAAACACTTAAGCCTTAAAAACTCTATTTCTTGCAACTTCAACTAAATAAAGTTGAAAGATTTTTAAGTCCTTATATTGTCCGAAAAAGAACGGATAAAAAGAAGAAAACAAAACGAAAAGTTTTATTTATTTTCGAAATCAAAGGAAACTTTCTTCTTTCAACTTCTGGGCATTAAGAAATGAAGATGGAAGCAGTATAAAACTGTGGATGCAGCGGAATGGAATGAATTCTTTTTCTTTTGTACCTTTTAAGAATTAAGTTCCATCAACTCTTGTTCCACTTAAAAGAGTCCATGCTCTTGTCGAAACCCATTGTCGGATTAGAGAACTAAGTGGACCAGCCAAAGAGTGAAACGACTTTTAAACATGGACTTAAGTACTGATAAATATGGGGAAAATCGATTCGCTTCCACTAATTCGAGTCTATATGGTTCATTTGTAGGGGGGGAAACAGATGTACGTTTTCAATAAATTTTAAAATGTATTTATAAAAATAGCTGCATGTTAGTAAATATAAATGGCTTTAATCCGAATATGAAACACTTAATCGCTACGACGTCATTGGCAACAAAAATCGACTTATTTAAAAGAGATTTCGAATAATAGCAGGTGATGTTTACTGACCTCCCTGATCGTGAGTACACTTAATCTTGGGCGTTGGTGGCTTTTCGACTCCTCCACATTTGGGATAAAAGAAAAAATTTCCAGTCTCCCTATACAGTTCTCTTATCAACTGTACCAAAAGAGATTCCCCATCGGGCTATTTTATGGCGTTTTAACTGAGTTAAAGAAAGCCTCCACGTATTCCCCTTCCAGTATCATTAAGATGATATGAAGAAGAACACTCTGAACGATATTTGTAGAGAACATCGCTTTCCCATCCATAACTGCAACTGATACATATCCGGTGGATGGAATTTTTCTTCCCACCTTTGAGTGATGTTTTTATGCCATGTGACGACCTTTCACCTTGAGAAGCGGCGGCGATTCATACATTTGACCATTAGGAACGAAATAGAATTGCCCGATTGTTTTTTGCAGAGCTGTTATCCACTAGACCAAAAGAGATTCCCCTTTAAACTAGTTATTAAGGCATTTTAATTTCTTCGGAAAAAACTACTGTGATTTAAAATAAATTTCTTCTCACAGAGTCGAAAGGGATCTCAAATCAGGCAGTAAAATTGATTAATACGTTTCAAAAAGCAAATACTTCAATAAAATATTCATATTAGAAAATATTAAGACAATTTAGTTTTAAAGGCATCATCACAAATCATCAGAACATATTCAGTTATATATCACTAGGTATAATTATGTTTAAAAGTTCCGTTTGAGTAAAAGAGATTAAAACTCATCACTTGGGAAAATTTTATGTTTAAATAAGTTTGATAAGCTATTTGAGACTTTTAAAACTTTTTAAATTTCATATTTAACTAAACTTAACAAGCTATTATAGAGAGAGAAATGTAAATATATCTTATATATATTAAGTTTGCTGCAATATAATTTAAATATTTAAAAACTATCCACTGAAAAAACAGCTTTTAATGTACGATATTGATTCCTTATAAATTTGCAATTAAGTGTTACAGTTATTACTAACTAATATTAATCTTTAGAGTCACGCATGCATTTATAAATTGCTACACATTTATTCTGCAATAGTTACACTTATATTGTATAGAATTCGTAAGTAAAACAAATATTTAAAGTGTATCGGTAGTTGTTGTGAAATATAAGAAGAATTACAAATTATATTGAAGTTTTCGTAAAAAGTGTGAAGTATAGACGTTTAGTTATTTTAACTAATTAGTGAAACTTAGTTAGTGTACGCGTTTATAGTTTCCTGCTGATAACACCTTTTATATCTCATGAAAAGAAGACTCAAGAAATATTTTTATCACCAATTTCCACTCATGAATGTCTTTAATTTTCAAAGCACTTTATGTCTGCGAGCTTATTGTCTCCTACTTCCTAATTATGAACGTAATTAGAGGAGCCCGGTGCTTGAGGAACGTCAAAACTTGAACTTCTTAGTGTTGCCAGTTTCACAAGATTAATGAACTCCTCCCTTTTTGTGAAAGCTGTTTCGAAGTTCCTTCTTTTTCTTCAACCTACGTTAAAACTATTATTTGAGCCAAAACTTATAAAATAAAGTAGAGTAGCATATTTTTGTTCTATACACGCCCCACGTGCTGTAACAAGTTTCAAAAATTTGCAGTTATTTTTTAGCAAAATTAATATTCGATTCAAAATATCTTAATAACTAGAAATCTTATTAATTCACAATTTAAATAATTTTATCATTTGTTTCGATTGTATTTTTAAGCCTTTTTTGTTGATATAAGACAATTTACTTGTAATTTATACTTGAAAAATATAATTACATTAATCCTTTCAGAAATTGTTTTTTATTTAGGATTTTTTTCCGATAAATAGGAAGTATTTGTACTAATCAGAAGGAATTTAATATTTTAATACAGAAAAAAGTATCAATAATATATTTCTGGTGCACTACATATAAATATCTAATGCTTAACGTTTCAGCCTATTTACAATCATTATCCTTTTCACAGTTTTTACAGCAAGTACATTTGCAACTTTGGGCACTATAATTGTATGTCTATTGGCTGATAAAACTGGTTGCAAACACAATCTAAATATTGGTTGTATTTCTATCAATTAATTATTCCATCACTATTGAAGTATTTTGTCTGTAATAAAATAGTCAAACAATGAAGGAAATCAAATTGTTTTTTTCGAACCTTCAAATATTAAACATTCAGAATCTAAATTATTATTCTATGATGTTAACATCTGCATACGCATCCCAACTTAAAGATTAATATTGCAAAATGCAGATTCATCTTACCACTAGACTATATGTACAGATCCAAGTTAGCACTAAACATGCAATCTGCATCCAACTAAATGTGTATTAACCTGTGATTATTTCACACCAATCACAAAGCCAACACTTCCAATCCTCCTCCCTTATCAAAAATTCTCTTGTTAAATTATTCGCAGCTTATAAATGTTACTACACCAATCTTATTCACTACACTTGTATATTTCGTATCTGATTTAAGCAATTCAAGATTCATTCACAATAAGGTGTTTTTCAAACAAATCGCATCATATAGGGAAGAGTAGACTAGTTAAAATTCAAATCCCTTTTATACATTTTTCTAGGTATACAGTACCCTTTTTGTCATCTATATTCATCAGATGTCAATATTCGTCTTTACTTTCTCATTTTTTCAAAATAATATTAAAGTACTTTGAAAACTTTTTGAAAAAATACTCGCTTCTTTTTAATATTGATTTAAGATCTCTTGTTTAATTCCAAAACTATTCTTAAGTTTCACCGTACTTAAGTAACATAACTTCTTTTTAAGGAATTTCTACGGTATAACCGAGAAAAATTTTTGACATTTTCATATTACATGGTTGATAGTGATATCTGGATTTATTTCTATCAGCAAGCTTCGTATTGAAAAAATATTTGCTTGCTTGATTCTGTTTTAAAATTATTTCTAAAGAACACAATATTTCAAGAGCCATAACCAAAATAGGCGTAGATTATTATTTAATATGAGTGAATTGTAATCATAACTACAGTTTCTTCTGTTTCTAAATATCAATAATTGATTATCGAATCAATCTTTGTCAGCAGTTTATCATTCAGTAGCAATTTCTGCTCCAGTTTTTTTTTTTTTTACATAACTGTTTAAGAACCGCAAATAAATATATTTTTATTAAATGATTTAATGTGCTCAAAAATAAATAAATAATACAATTAACGCAGCATTTTTATTTAAATGTTAAGTATTTTTCAAGCTAATATTGTTGAACCGATAAAATATTTTAATTTAAAATGTAAACAAGTTATTTGTGTTTAATTAAGACAAACAATTAAACATATAACAAAAACTTCTTTTGTTTTTGAATGTTGTGTACATAAATAATAATAATACAGCACCTGAAGTTTCAGTAGTCAAAATGGAATGCCATACACTTTCAGAAGTCAGAGGCATTTGAACTACTCTTCAAAACAGCGATTGAAAATTCAGAGTGATAAAATTTATTTTAATGGAAATGAATCTTTTTTATCTGATGATAAAAGAGAAACTTTTTTTTTATTCCCTAGAATCTGTTCCCTAGAAGTAAAAGGAATGAGTTAGTTGAAAAAGTAAAAAGCGGGTGTTAAAACATTTGGACATGTCCTAGAAAATAGTGATAAATGAAAAATTAAATTTTGAAAATGGGATGTTTGAAAAAAGTACCAAACCTTAATGAATTGTTTATAACTTTTTTACAAGAATTTGCAATAATTTTCAAGCTTTTTTTACTGGTCATAATTGGACTAACTTTTGTTTTACCTTGTTGTAAGTTATCAATACAAAATTCAGTATTTCATATTTAGATAAATATGAATGTATTTTTTATTATTTTTTATTGCTGTTGCGGATTTCCTTTAATTATTTCTAAATAAAAGTTAAGGAGACATTACAGGTCCTTAAAAATACTTACCTTAAAAATACAATGACAATTTTATTCATCAGACTTATTTACAACTCTCAAAACTTAATACAAATAAAATGTAACTCTTTGATTTTATTGTAAACTAGATACATTTGGAAAACAATTTAAGTATAAACGCTATTAATACCATTTAATTTCCAGAAATAGAGCTAAAACGCCAAAAATATATTATTTTCGTTTTCGACTTGTCAAAATTAATTTTATTAACTATAGCACAGAGCAACATCTGAATAGAGGGTTGATACATCCATCTAGATTAGACAACTATTACCAATATATCGAGAATAGTTTCTTAAAGGGTAGCAGGACATCAGGGAGAATATAAATTACCAAATTTAAGACTTTCTTTTCGTGACATTTGTGTTTTAAGAATTATTCGTAAAACTTTGGATTTTTGTGTGCTTAATAATTATCTTTGAATCATTTCATTGAATTCTCTTGGACCAAAATTTTTCTTCTCCTTTGAATTCAATACGGACAAGATTTTTCATACCTATTTGTGCATTTAGGTACTATTTTTAATACTAATATTCCATAAATCTACAAAATATTTTACTCCTGATGTAGAAAACAATCCTTAAAGTATACTAAGCTAACCGTTTTAGCGATATTGTATTAAATTATTTGAAAAAATTATAGAACTATGTAATTTTGGAAAATTTAATTTTTTTTCCTCTTTATCAAATATGTAATTATTTCTGAACACTTATGTATTGCTAAGAGAAAAAATATTTTAGGTACACTATATGCATCCTTTATAGCACATAAGAAATTTAGAACCATATTGTATAATTGTTTTCTCTAAAATGGTATCTAAATGCACATATATCTCAAAAATCATGTCCATATTCAACTAAGATAGAAAAAGAAACCTTTTTGACAAAAAAAATATTTTTATTGTCTAATGAAATGGTTAAAACATCATTGTTAAGTACACAGAAAATCTAAGCTCTACTATTAATTTGAAATTATATAAATCACAAAAACCAGGAGTCTTAGATATGACATTCCACAATTCCCCCTCATGTCCTGGTACCCCTAAAAATGATAATAATTATTAAAATTCCCCTATCTTTGAGAATTCAAACTTCCATCTATTTTTCGGGACTTATTATTAGACAAATATATTCGTAGAAATTTAAATATTATTTTTTATTCATAATATCATCATTAAACTTATGAACATTTAATTAACCCTAATGTATTACTTTAATGCAATTTTAAGATAAGAATAAATTTTAAATAAATAAAATTTCGATCTTAAAACTCAGAAAAAATATATTTTTGCAATCTTTCTATTTAAATATTCAGTTATTTTTTTAAAAAGATATTGCATACAAATTTTAAAAATGCAGATTTTAAGTAAAAAAGACTTTATTATATTTATTTCAATTCTGAAAAATCCGATATTTCAAAATACTGCGTAAGAATTATTTACAAACGCAGGAGAAATGTAACTACATCACCCACTAATCTTCAGTTGTATTTAATTTAATTGATAATAAATTTGAATACGACTTTTTCTGTATTTTTTCGATCAAAATAATAAATATTACGAATACTTTTTATCTAATCCTATTTTTTTTCTATAAATAAAAGCGAACTATTGCTTAAGTGAGACGGGCATAAGAAAACGGGAATGTTACAAATATTTACCAGCGTTCAAAGCTATCGATTCTTGTGTATTCTTTTGCAATGTTACAGAGCCTTCTACGGTTCTTACAAAATTCGTTTATACACCGAGTCTCGCTTTTCAAAAATTCAATAATATCCGGACGCAGAGTTTCAGAAACACTATCGAGGAAATGTTTTTATATTCGATATCTGAAAGTTTCTCGTTCTCGTTTTTTTTTCTAAATTTAAACTTCTCGCTTAAAGTTCTATTGTTCGATCCAGATGCTTGACTTTCTCATTTTCTGCTTCGCGACACCTGCTGAACTAAGCAATTCAAATATTAAACCATTTATTCGGTTTGTTGCCACCGGGGTATTAGATCGATGGAAAGTTTCGCATATCCCAGGAATTTGTGACAACTTTTGCATATTAAATCGTAAAGTTTTTAAAACTGAGGACAATATATAGGCTAGAATGTATTATATATATATATATATATATATATATATATATATCAAAGTATTATCGAATAAATTAAAACTTTTTTTAAATGAGTATTCAAAATCTTCAATGGACTGAGTTTATTTTTCTTTCTCTAAAGTAAGAGGCTTTACTTATATAAACATATTTTTATCGAACTCCTAAACAATATTATAAGTAGCTTTTCTTAGTAAGGAGTTAAAAAATCTCAATCCCTATGTAATAATATTTCGGGATAATTTCTAGTTATATTACGCAGTTATTTCCTCAGCTTGTATTTAAAGGACATCAGGCAGCTTCAAATTCTATTTTTGCACGATTTTTATAAAATTCAGTGAGAATAATTTTAAAATTGTATTCATATCACGCACAAAATACACAGTTCAAACATTCATAAGATTTTGAGTTTTTAAAATTAATACATTATTTTCCTTGTGATTCCAGATTACAGTTAATGCTTTTAAGAACTTTATACACATATTCGATGTACAATAAAGAATTAAACTCGTTATCTTTTTATCTGAAATAATAATTTTGAAAAAAAAAATTAAATTTAACATTCCAGTTATTGTTTGCTGAAACGATTCCCCTAATAATATTTTAATTATAAGATAAAAAAAAGTATATTATAAAAATAATAAAACATTGATATATGAATTTCTCCTTTTAGAGTAAGAAATAAGCTTTTAAATATTGAAGTGTTTAAACAGATTTAATTGAAAGTCTTTTTAATACGAAAGAAAATATTTTTTAAAAGAAATGAACGTAAACAAATCGAAGGGCTTTGGAAAAGTACCCCATCTCTTGGCGTACGAGTTGCATTATGGAAAACAAAAAATGATGTAATTTAAAAAAAATTTCTAATGCTAAATCACTTCTTATTACATCTGCTGAAACAAAATGAAAGCGAGGGGTCCCCGAATTTTATTTGTGTATAATATATCATAACAAAAGCACATATTTTTCCTCCAAAATTTCATGAGTTTTCAATAATTTTAATTTTTTTGTATCGTCACTTTTTGTCGCTCGGTATTTTTTGTAAGGTAGTAAGATACTTCAACTCATGCTTTAGAACAGAAACGTTTTAAAAATATGTGAACGTGAGAGCTAATTTTTCAATATTAATTTGCTGTAAAAAGGTAAATGTTTCATACAATTTTGTGCGTGATTACTATTTAACTTATATTCTATTTCTATACATTATATTGTATTGAATTAATCTTGGATAAAACTGAAATGTAAATTAAATTACTTAAAATAATTATTTATCAAGGCGATTTTTCCTGAAATCTTATAAATCCGTAATATTCGCTCATTTTAATATGTTCAAAAGAAAACTTTGAAACAAACTATCTTTCAAGTTTTAACCTTTTTTAATCTTTTTACCTTTTATAATTTAAACATGAAATCTAACGAAACGCATAAGAGTTTTTGATTTATTGTCTTCATTTGGAACACACACTTCCACTTGTAGGAAAAAAATGAATCAAATCACATATATTTACTTAACATTTAGTAAAAAAAAATATACAAAATAACATAGGCTCGGCATATGAAGTCATTAACCGAAATTTTGTCTTAAAGTCTTTGATCTTTGGTCATTTTCGTATAATTTTATTTTACTAAACGGATTGAATTTTACTGAAATACAAAAATATTTTTAAAAACATGTATTTAAAAATTTAGAGAATTGAGAAAAAGTTCTACAAAGGCTTCGTTAAATGTGATATTGATACGAGAATCGATATGTAATTTCTTAAATATCGTTTCAAGGTACTTCGTAAATCAAAAAGTTCTAAAAAAGTGCAAATTTTAATTATGTAATTAGTATTAATTTTTTGCAATTAAGCTAAACAATGGTTAAGAGCTCAAAGAAATCAATAAGATAAATACTTTTTGATATTTAGAATTTTACAGGAATATTTAAGTGATTTAACTTATTAAAAGAAATAACATTACAACAGGGGAAAAACGTTTTGGATTCAAAATTTGATTTCTTAAACAGACGTCAATATATGATGCAAAAAAATTGTGGGTTACATTTGTAATTGAAATGAATTATTAAGCCAATTAATGATAGTAAAATGGAAAATTATTTAATGTGTGTCATCTTATTATAATTTTGTTTTCAAAATATATCGCTTTAAATCTTTCACATATTGTTTCTAGGTAAAATGGACCTAAAATTTCCCTCAATGTAAGATTTTATATGACTTTCCTCTCAATCTTTTGTACAGAGGCGATATTTAGAGTTATGTTGTGTAAAAGTGGAAAAAAATATTTTAAAGCAATACCTCATCCATCAAAGAGCCTTTAATTAAGTTATTTCACGGGTTCCAGAAAGCTGTTAGGTGACATCAGAGCAATATTAATGATGCAGAAGCGTCTAGGGCTCAGTTAATATGCGTGTGACTATCGATGTTTAAGCAGCGGAGGTCAAACAAATTAGTCTCTCTCTCGTGTGTTTGTGTTATTCTCTGAAAATGAAAAATAGCTTTGAATAGTTATGTAATCAACAGCGTTGAAAACGGAAATGTTGCCATAGTTACGGCATACGATGAATTGAGATCAGAGCTTGAAAATTATTGTTAAAGTATCAATAATATTAGCATCGTTGGAAATTATCTACAAACTTAAAGGAATTTCAACAGCCCAGATTATTTCAATAAAGTGAGTTCTCTTTGCTTGCAAAGAAAAATATCTATAAGTTTTCATATGTACATCTTAAAAAATTTGAAAAAAATAAAATACTTCTTAAAGAAAATGAATTTTTTGTAAAATAACTCATACTTTAGACTTGTTAAGGTGAAAATAAAAATAATGCTTATTGCACCCATTTACTTAAAAAGTACTTAGATCTATGAAAAAAATGAATACTAAATTATTACATATTGTAATATGAATTGCTACAAAGAATTAAAATTCTAAACAAAGTTGGGTCAATATTTCTTGCGTTTTGCTGGGCATGTTACAAATTTAATTTGTATTTATTATAAACTTTTTTTCAGGAATATTTCTCTTTTTATCTTAACAACTTTTTGTATTTGATTAGGTGTTCATTGAAAGAAGATTTCAGACTTAGCCAACATATTCGAAACTATTACTACAGTGTCTGAAGGAACTCTAAGAATGTTAGCATTGGAAAAAAAATTGAATTACAAAATACGAGAGAGAGTGATTCTTCCAGAGCATTGTAACTTACTTTAAAATTATATTGTTATATATTATAATTTTTCGAATACGGGAGCAATGCTATGTCTGTGGGGAAACGAATACCTGATACTCAAAATAATATTGTGTAGGATGCACTTGGGGAACTCATAGTCACAAACTTAATGTCTTCGGATTAACACTTTTTCATTTATTGTTATGATAAAGCTTTTTTTTTATTTTATATTCAAAAACATTTTATGCCATTATTTTTATTTTAAATTAAAGTTTACGGAACAGACTCGTTATTGTTTACACTGTTAAAATACCAAATAATTGTAATATCAGTTACAAAGTTTACTGCAAAAAAAATACTTAATAAGGAATTTTAAGATAATAATGTATTTCATGATATAGTTTTTGGAAACGAGAATCCATTAACCTACTCTTAACGTTATATAAAAACACTAAGAATTTCATATAGTTATAATATATTTTTAAATTTAAAATATATTTTTTTAAATTTAGAGAAATGTTACAATCAATTTTGAAGAGCACCATAGATAATCCGAGTAATACTAATATAAACAAAAAGGTATAAACTACATGTAAGACAAAAAAAGATCATTTCAACTCCACAAACATTGAAAATATGCTTTATGTACATGTATAAATATTTAATAAATATAATTTTAAAAATGTTCTAAAACTTAAGTAACATATTTCACTCATTAATTTTGTATAACAAGAAAATTATATTTCCTTTAATGAAAAAATTATAAGTAGTTTAAAAGATTATCCAAAGAAGGCTACTATAGTAATAGTTAAACTAATTTATAATTAAAATTCAATAACAAAACCATATCAATAATACAAATTAATATTTTATTCGTTATATAGAAGATCTAATCATTTTCGAAAAACAAAATACTTGTTTTTCCATTTTTATCTTAAATACATATATTTTATTTCTGCAAATCATAGCTCTAATAAAGATGATTTTCTTAATTTAGAATTACAAATGAACGATCATTTTTATACATCAGTAGAAATATGATCTATCTGTTTGTACAGCAATATTAATATGATCTTTTGAGAAATTTTTAGTTTCACATCACATTAAAATCTCCTCCAGGAACAGTAATATTAGAATGTGCATATCAATTTACAGAAATGTTATTTTAAATTATTAACATCGCTATAACTGCTTAGTTACTCACAAGCTCGATAATATTAATTTTTAATAACTGCTAAGAACGTAATTATCAATTAATTTCTTATAATCCATCCACTCAAGATCATTTTGAACGTGAGACGTAAATTCAAGTTTCTGTAATTATTTTGTCTACAATAGAACAGTAATTAGTATTATTTTCTTATCCCTAATGACTCTATCTTTCTGCTTTTAGACTAACATTTATGACGACATTAACATTTTTTTTTTTTATTTATGACGAAGAATGACATTAATTCCTGAATCGTCTTATACAACTTCATACTCTACCTCTGTAATAGTAAATTTCCTACAAAATTTTGAAATTCTTTAGTAATTCGCTTCTTCACTTCTTATTAAATTTAAATTGGAATATTAAAAATCTTTTTGTTTTTTTATACGATGTTGACCTTTACATATATTGCTGTCCATCTAGTATTCTAGATTTCAGATAATGTATATGTTTGTTCATTATGCATTGTTATATATTTGCTTATGTTTTCATATTTCTATTCCCTTGGGGATTTTTGTGTTTGTGTGTGTGTGTGTAAAAATCCGGTTAATTACCCAGTAAAGCAAAGGAAAAAGGCAATGCCATAAAAATGGCTTAACCCACTATTTTTAGATATACTTTTTGCATTTGCTTCGGATTTTTTTATCTATTATTTTTAATTATTGTTATTTTTCATGCACTATTTTTAAGGTTTTTCATCTGTTAACTTAAGTTATTAATCAATTAATTAATTTTTTTTCTTTACATGATCAATTTCGAAAATTATTTTTAAAACATGTATCTAATTTCATCTCGTAAATTAGACAAAAAAAAAGTTTCTCTTGAATAAATGCATTATTATTCTTATGGAATTGAGCACATGTGTTCAAAAGAAGACAAAAGAAAAGCACAAGCAATCATTTTCAATAAAAGAACAAAAGGGTAAATTTAATCAATCCATATGAAGAAATAATTATAAATCCCTAAGGGTTTTCAAAGAAAGAATAAAAAGGGGACAAGTAAAAAAACAAAGGATGAAAGAAGCTCTGGTGTGGTAAAAAAATTTCTTATTTCGAAATCGTTTTTTTTTTTTTTTTTTTTTTAAATTCCATCTAAAAGGACACTCATTTTATTCAACAACTTTACAAAAGAATTTAAGCACTGATGATTAAGCTTCGGCAAATCTATTTTTTGAAGCTTTACCTAAATAAGGTTAAGGATTTTTAAGACTTCAAATTGCTTTCAAAAAAAAGAAAAAATGGGAAAGAAAATTGATGTTACTTATTTGTGAAAACTCAAAGAAATAATTCATTTTAATACTGCGCTCTTAAAAAAAGAAGACGGAGTCATATAAAGTGATTGATTCAATAGATTTGAATTATTCTCTTCTTCGAAGACCTTAAATAATTCAATTAATTCACTAAATAAATTCACTAAAGCAATTCACATCATTATCGAAAACTACTGTGACATTAGAGTAAATAAAAGGACTTGTATAAAAGAGCCAAGTGTTAGTTAAAAGCAGGGATAAGAACTGAAAAATTTAAAAATATTCAGTAACTATTTAGTTTATAGTTGTTTAGTTGTTTTAAATCTTTTATAAAGAACCTCATCTGCGTATAGTTTTTTTTTTTTTTTTTTTTTTCCAATTTTTACCAAGAGACAGAAAGAAGTGCATTTTCAGTCAACTGTTTATTGATAAAAGTTACCTTTTGGGGATTTTATATACCATATAATAAAAGTTTAATTAAATTTTTAATTTTTTTAAATAATTAAACTAAAATTAATCTTTGCATGAAAACACAGCAGTTAAATATAAATATATATATTTATACCAAAGAGTTCGCAAGAACCCATGGGACCGAGGTACGATTGATCGATGCTCATTTACAAATTAAGAGTTCCCGGGTTCAAAACCCAGTAATGGGCAAAGTAGAAAAATTCATGTAAAAGTTATGTTACCTTGTTCTCTGTTATTCCTTATATTATTTCTAAGCAATTTCCCAGAATATTGGCTACGTTTTCAGCTCAGAATATTCCACTGTGTAAAGCCATGCAATCCCAATTCAGAAGAGTTCAAGGCCAAATCTGGCTGCTCTCAGTTTGTCATTAAACCACGTTATTCGGATGTCAACCATGTCTTCAATTCAACATCTTCGTAACGATTCAGTATAGGTGTTGTGACTTTTCCTTGAATTTAACCGTAAGATTGACGACGAATTTATCAAGAATAGGCTTCTTGAAATCATAGCAAATTTAGGTATATACAAAGGAGTTAGCAAAGGTACCCCGAAAACTGGGATTCCGAAGGAAAAGTTGTTTTTTTTTTTCACCGTAAATATTTCTCTTACTTTTTTTAATTTAACAGATTTCAGAGAACAAAGTGTGACTGTGAAATTTTGCTTACAACTCTTAAAAGTAGAGAAAGGACATAAATTGCCTCTTAATTGCGACAAAAATGTATTTGACGTTGAAACGTAAACAAACGTTTGTTTATAAATCACTGAAGGGGTCAGCATTCAACCCTTCTTCTTTTTATGGAAAAAGAATAAGTTATAGTTTTAATGAGAAAAATACATGCAAAAATAGGTCTATGAATTAAATTCGCAGTCAACTTCGATGGAATAGTTTTTTAAAATAGCAAAAAAAATTCTTCACTCTTACACAAACATTATTAATTAGGGGTATTCATGCAAAATATTCTAAAATATCAATTTCTCTAAAGTATATTTCAACCTAGTCCTTTTTACCTTGAAGCTATCTGACTGGATATTTACAGAGTTATTGCAAGAAGTTATAAAGCGAAACTGTAATAATGTAACCCTTTGATGCAAAATGCCTAGACTTAAAAGTCTATTCATCAAAGACTAAGGACTAAGCATTTTTAAATCAATTTTAAGGTTATAAAAATCAGAATGTGAATTAAAGATACAGTTAATCTATTATTCGTGAGAATAAAATATAGTTTTCATTTGAGAACTCCAATTAGGTAATAAATTTAAAAACAAGTATTTTCATAGAGAAACGCTACAGGAAACGAAGCTCATAAATTTAAACCGTAAGCATATGATTAAAATGACACTTCAGATGGTGGCTCAACTGCCAAGCTGGCCTATTATGTTAAGTAGGGACGGTGAGTCCCGGTTCAATTTAACATTTCGTCATCAAACTCAATAGGATTTTAACGGTATCAGAGCTCGAATTCATTGCTCGACTCACATATCACTGCCCATCGGAGTCGAAAGCGTAATTGTTTGCCTCGGATGAGCATAAAAATAATAAAAATAAATGCTTGAGATAAAGATTATTGATTGCTTAGAATAAACTGCATGTTTAATATGTACACAGAAACAAATTATTATTCAGATATATACAATGGGAAAATATTATTAAAGTGAGAAATCAGTAACGAAAAAATATTTTTTTTACTCTAATGAGTAAATTATATTCAAAATAGAAGATATTTGCATGAAAAATTTATTTTGATTAAAATGTATAACTGTGACCATTTGTAATGGGTTCCTCACTCGCATTTCTAATTAATGAGTGGGAGGAACCGAGTAACAACTAGGGCTACTTTACTACGATGTTTGATCTGATATCCCATTTTTTAAGGACCATGATATATGTAAATACTCTTTCTATATGAGAGATAAGAAGATAAAGAAATTAACAAGAATCATAGGAACATAGAGGTAAAAGCAGCTGCAAGAGGATTTCAGAGCCCGTCTACCTGAACTGGAGCCTGTTATTAGATATCTACTATTTAGAGTTTCCAAGATAGATATCTTTACTATAAAATTTATATGAGTCGTGTTGAGATTTAAATAAATATTTTGGCTGATTATTATCGAGAAATTATGTACCTTATTACCAACGAGAATAATTCGTCGCACTTCTGTTTGAATTAACATTTCAACAATTTCACAAATGAGTAATTTTTTTCATTTTTAAATATTTCAATACAAAGCGATTCGTACATTTATCAATTCTATATTCTCCTTATACTTTTACCTAAAAATAAATATGTTTCGAAGCATATGATACTTGGTTGCCACGATCATGAAATAGTGGAGTTTTAATTTGGAGATGGTCCCTCTTATTTTACTCCTGAAAGATCTGCAGAGAGTCATTACAAGTTTAATCTTTAGAAGGGTGAGTCGCATTTTTAGGAGGAAAATTTCTTCCTGTTAGTAGTTATCCTACATCCTTCCTGACATCCACTTAAATAAGAAGTTGGTCTAGAATTTCACACATTGGCTCATTTTGACCTTCACATTCATACACACAAGACTATCTCGCAGATATGTCACACAAAACACTTGCATTTTCTAAGAGATGTACACGAATTAAACTTCTATGGTTGAGACACCATTGTCATTCTTCTCCAAGTACGTTTGATTATGCAAATGTTAGGCTTTATATCATGTTGTTAAATAAACTAATTGAGCGCACCAAATGGTAGTATCTCTCTTTGTTTTTAATCTTAATTCTCTATTCTCATTCATGATAGAAGCCACCTCTCTCCCCTATTCGATCCATTTGGCTAGTTTAGTAGTTATAAATGCTTTAAGCAAGATTCATAAGTCTAAATAATTAAGTATTATTCAGAGAAGAGCTGTGTTCATTTCACATATTAAATTTACATTCGAAATTCATTTTTGGGAAAAATAAATAAACTGTAAGAGAAAAAATTTAACTTTCAATTAGTTTTATATTAATATAACTTTTTTACATACGAAGAAATTCTAATAATGAAGAAAGCTATGTATGAAAAAATGCAAAAAATAAATTTATGAAACAATTTCGGATTGCAATAATCGTATTTACTTATACTTGAATGCTATAATATTCGAGTTGATATAGTTGAATGTTATGATATTTGAGTTCCTATACTTAAATATTATAATATTCTATTTAATATACTTTAATATTATAGTATCTGAGTCATTTTAATCAAAGTGTTAAGTCTCTATTTGTTTCGTTCAACCCAATCTATTTCGAGAGAAAAACAAACAATACATAAGAAGAGAGTGAAAAGAAAGACAACTTAAAAACATTCGTACGGTATTTAATATCGATTCTGCGACTTTTATTGTTTTATTGTTTTTGACTTTTTATTTTTATTCAAACAGGTTTGATAATAATGAAATCCGCCTTTGTATCAAGTCTCACTTTTTACCTGGCTAATAGTTCACGAAACAGCGTTTCAAAAATCATATTGAAGGAATATTTATATTTTCGATCCTAGTTCGAAGTTTTTTCATCTCATTTATCATTTCCTCTCTCTGTTTAAATTTCTCGCTTAAAGTTTTCATATTCTATACAATAGTTCATGTTACACCGGAAACAATACAGCGATCAATAGAAGATAGGCCTTCAACCTATGAAAGTGAAGCTCAAGTTTCAGAATTTCAGCACGCAATATCATGTGCACAGTGTTTTGTGATAAGCATGGGGTATTGTGTGGGGAATTTTCGCTGCTTGAAGACGTAATTAATTCCATGATATTTTGTGTTACATTAACTTAAACTGCGTCGTACAATCCAAAACAAAAAGGCTTGACATTCTCAGTAAAAGGGATTGTTTGGTTGCATGACAATGCAAGCCCACACGTGACTCGTCGAACCCAAAATCTCATCGCATCATATATTGCGAATAACATGATCCCTCTCAGTATAGATCTGATTTGGCGCTCAGTGACGTCCTCTATTTGAAAACAAATTTAGGCGGTCAGTGCCATAATGATATGCCACTGTAAAACGGCAGTGTTTGCAGTGGCTAGTCCATCAGTCGACAGATTTCTGCGAGGATGGAATACAGAAGCAGGTTGTATGCAAAGGTACGTGCCTTGACCGTGGAAGTATCTATGCTTAACAGTAGATAAAGGCACACGCTTACTTAAAAAGAAATAGAAAACACTGCACTTACTTTTAAATTCCTACTATTAGCTCACACTCTCCCTATATATATCTTGTTCAAATTTTCAATCATTAATAAAATAATTTTTATTCATCCACTCCAGTTCAAATACATTTTTTTAAACTTGTAGGGGATGATACTCGATGTTAATACAGTTTTTTCAAATATTAATTTATTTAACTAAATTTAATTAGTGAAAATGCAGTTTAGCCCAACCACTTGGCACGATTTCAAAAATTGAAAACCTTGGCAATTTTTTTTGGCTGAACGTTAAGTCCGCGAAGCGGACCAAGGTGGCCACATTTGGCAAAATACCGCCAAATAATTCCTGTCACCAAGGGTGGTTGGGCTAAACTACACTTCATCGATTTAATTTACCGGATGGATTAAGAAGCAAGCCAATACTTCTAGTATGTCCTTTGTCTTGCAATGGCAAAGTTGGTAGAGCGTCGGAGTAAAATCATCATGCCTTCGGATCGAATCTCTTCGGAGCATAAGATTTTTTTTTATTTGATTTTCAAATATTTCATTTTAATTTTATATGAGAGAGAAAAATTTCTATTATATAAGATATTTAGCAGGATATTAATTTAGGAATAAATACCGTCAGTGACGAAGCGTGTAAATCGCTGGAAAAAATTTCTTTTGTTGTTAATATTGTGATTCGGTCACATGTATATACATATTTATATTAATTGTAATTATTTAATAAAAAGTAACGAAATAAAAATTTTCTTTGTTGACCTAAGTAGGAATTGACTTTAAATTTATTTTTTTTTATATTTCTTGGTTAACATCAAAATAATACTTATTTAAAAAATTACACCGATACTAATTATCATCATTAAGTTATGTATAAAATAAAGGCATTAAGGTTTTACTAGCCAGCCTAATTAAATTACAAACACATAACCATTGAGTGGTAGATTCAGAAATTTGACAAAGATTGTCATATAGCATAGGGTGTATTAAATCAATTGAAGCTCGAAGTCCTCATGTCGAATCAAAGAGTATATGTAGTTCAGAAGCCCGTTCCCACATGTCGACCTCATCCTCTTACCCGAAGCTCAAAGTTATGAGACGATTTAAAAAGGACTTTTGTCATCTTAAAATAACTTTTATCTTTAAATATTCTGATTCGAATAATTATACACGCATAATTTTAGCTTCTTCAGAATTTACTATGCAATCAATAATTTAAGAGCACTACTTTAATTAATGAAGAACTTACGAAAAAACATTTCATTAACACATCTGAGCTGCGTGTCTTTTAGAATCAATACATTCATTCAATAACTTTCGTTCTTCAATCATTATGAAAGCTTTTGTATACTTTTGTCAAATATGTTATTAGAAACGATCATATGAATAAACATAACAATCTGTATTAGTTACAAAGTTCTTAATCTCTTTTGAGAATATATATGATTTAATTTCAGAACAAGTAATATCTTAAACTACAAATTTATTTTAATTGACTTGCAAATGCACAACTTTTTTTCTGTAATTAAAAAGAACTTCAACTTTTTTTTTTCAAATTTTTACAGTGATTCGAAAGCTTACATTGGAACAATGTTAAAAGGTTTATATAAAAACCTCATGTCTAACTTTTATTATTTTTTTATTCCCACTATTGATATTAACGTGGTGGCTTATGAAAAACTTAGTCTACGAAATAAAAAATAAAAAAAATTTGTTGTAACTCATAAATCGAGACAAAATGCCTGTATTTTCTCCCGAAATTACATTTCAGCACAACTGCAAGACAGAACACGAACTGTGGAATTATAATTTCATATGCATACCTATTTTTCCTCTACATTTATTAAAATAGTTCTTATAAAACAGTAAAACATTTTGTTTAAATAAATATAATGTATAATACAACCCTCGTTCAGAAAGTTATGTCAAATTGGAATTCCCAACAAAATACATGAAACAAATATAATAATTTATATATTATATATTCATGTGCTTTTAATATTATGACATTGATATTAAAAAGAATTCAAATTAAATAGTTTTTACTCAATAAATTTTAATTAGGTATGCCCATTTTAATCGTAATATTCATAAATTAATATAAATTATTGTTTTTTTGGCTTATAAAGGCTTAAAATTTTTTGTGCTAACAGAGGAGACTCGGCATATTTGAATGTTTTTATTAAGAAACAAGTATGACAAGTATTCAAAACAAATTTACAGCTTCTAGTAAAAAGAACTTTCCTTCAAACTATAAATTGTACATTGCAGATAAATGTATATTTATTGAAATTTGCTATTTTTTTTAAATTTAGAATATCATTTGAACTAATTTGCTTTACTCTTTATCCAAAGAATACAGTAAAGATCGTGTTTTTACATATAACCATTACAACTATGACATATTTTCGACATTGTCGAATATAATCCTGCGACGAAAAATTTACCTATCAAAAATACACGAAAAACACATCACCTTTTTTGAGGTTTTGAAGTGTTAATTATTATGGAGCACAAGAAAATATTCAAAGATATCCCTTTGGAATGATCTGTGATATAAAGATTTTACACAACAAGTAATGCACAAGAAACAAAACTTCCTTTTGTTCATATTCTGTTATAACTAGATTTTTCTTATCAAGAAAAAAGTTTTGCTAAAATACATTTTTATACTCACATTCTTAACAATAGCTCATGAAAAAATAAGCCAAAAAATGTATGAAAATTTAAGTAACTCAGTTTTTATTATTTTGGGAAATTTTTATACCTAACTACTTTTTGTAAAATGTCATTTGAATAAAGAATATCAGTGATAGGCTTACTATCTCATTTTAACATATTGCTTACAAATTACTTGTTATGAATATTTTACGAGTAACTCCGAAGTTTAGTAGTCCATTTTGAAAGATGAATTGCTAACAAATATCTCATTTCCAATTATTTGTCAAAATATTAATTTAA
Source organism: Nephila pilipes (assembly GCA_019974015.1). Classification (NCBI taxonomy): domain Eukaryota; kingdom Metazoa; phylum Arthropoda; class Arachnida; order Araneae; family Nephilidae; genus Nephila; species Nephila pilipes. The sequence goes on from BMAW01082456.1 coordinate 120,532, forward strand.
AAAATAAATGGAAATGAGAAAAAAACAAAGGCTATTATCCACTTTCAAAGATTCTTTTAATTCAATAAATTTCAAAATATTTCATCTTCTGCAAGAATGTTCTGAAAACTTGTTTAATGATAATTGTTCTCACCAAAAATTCTTTGAAAGTAATGTAATCGATCGTTTTCCAGTACACAACATATATAATCAATCGCAAATACTCGTTGCCACTCGTCTATTGTTTCTAGGTAATTTGCATACTCAGTTAAATATTGCGAATACTATACCATATTGCAATATTTTTTCTGTCATGATAAAAAGCCTATTATAGAACATACACTATAGAAAAACATTAAGAAATAGTAAAGAAATACTGTAATGTTAATTAATTTGTCTGATCTAATTCTATTTAACGAATTCAGTAAATACAAAATAATAAAAATAAGGATAGTAATAAAGTAAACGTGTAACAGAGAAATGTCTCAATTAACATGCATGACACAGTAAATTCATATAAAACATATTTAGAATCATTTTCCGACTTCACAAATAGTCATCTGTAAAACACCATAAATAACATACAAGTATTTAAAATGCGTAAAAAGAAATATCTGTATTCTAGGATTACTTGATATCAGTTGTATATAAATAGTTTGTTTTTATATATCAGATGTACTATGAATTATTGATCATATATATTTCTAGCCTTTAATGTTGTGTCATTATTAGTAATCACATACAGCACTGATATTACTCATTTGCCTATATTTTGCAACAGGAATACATGTAAAAATTTTAATGCTTTCTTGAATTTTTCATTATATTCTCCTTTAATTTTCAAATGATATATTCGTGTATACATTATATTCATAGTCTTTTAAATATGTATTAAATCTGACAAAGAATCTACTGTACTATTTCAAAATGTATCCTTTGCAAACAAGGGCTTATACTCTCAATGAATTTACAAACGAAATGTAAAACTCAATAACAATGAATAAAGAATGAATGTTTGATGCAAAAGAATATTTGAAATGAAAGAAAAAAATTAGTGATTCATTAAAGATCCATTTTCATAATCATACTTTTTATTTCCTTTGTTTTAGATATTAAGTTGTAATTTTATATGACTGATAAACACGCACACACACACACACATATATATATATATATATATATATATATATATATATAAATTAACATTAAATATTCCTAAAATGTTATTTTGTATCAAAGATATCACAATGTGTTTTGGGTACATTTCTTAAAAGTTATAAAAAAATGCATTTAAAAACATATGAATATGTAAAATTAAATTTGTCTCAAAATATGTACAAAACAGATTACATTAGTATAAAAAGGCATTTATATTTCTTACCTCAATCACATTGAATTCTTTAAAACAAAGCATTTTTATCTTTGTAGAGATAAATTGCAATGAATATTAATGCAACATTTTGAATTTAAAAACCGCTTTTTAACCAATTATAATTAAATATATTCCATCCAAAAATAATTTTAAGAAATGAAATAAAATCAAAGAAACATTTTATCATGATTTTTATCAAATGAAAAGAAGTTAAAATATGTATGGTAAGCAGTTAAAAATATTGAAATCTGCATAATCAAAAATAATAATTTTCGCATCAAATTTAACGATTCTTAGAATAATAATTTTTTTATTCTTACGTTATATAAAAGGATGAATGAGAGTGATGAAAAATTTCTGTGATTCATTTACATATTATTGAGGATTTTTTTTTTTTTTTTTTTTTTTTTTGGCTTGGTTTTTTTTTTTTTTTGCTGTGTTGGTCTTTAGTTTATTGGAAAAGGGAAATAAAATAAAAACTGAAATTTCTTTGCTATAAATATTTGTAAACTTTTTTTTCTCACGAAATCTTACGATGTTTTCTATGGTTGACTATTACAACGCTTTACATATTAATATGAACAGAAGGTGAAAATTTTAGGCTTTCGTGGCTATTCAAAAAAACTTGAAGGCCAGGGAAGCATGGTTACGAGTTCATAGCCAACATTGTTTTTATGAAGTTTGTGAGTTTGGATCTGGTTTGCACTGAAGACCCACTGTGCAGTGGGACAGAGAAACCTTAAATCTGTAGAGGCTAAGAATTGGGATGGTGTGGAAGTTAAAAGGGTTAGACGTCATCCTCATCATTTGACCGAAACTCAAAACTAAGAGGTCTTTCGCCTATTGCTTCCGTGTTATTTCTAAGTGTGACGTTAATGAATCAAGTTAATTTTGAGTTTTCGAGCCTAAGTTTTGAACTTTTTAATTCGAATTTTTGCTAATTTACTAAGGATATTAAATTTTATAGAAAACAACAATTAACATTTAAAGCCTAACTAGCATATGTATAATATCTATATTTTGCTTCTTAAGATTACAGTGTGATAATACTTTTAAAGTATAATAATTTAATATAAACTTCATTTGCTTAGCTTCCCATATTTTTAATTACAAATAATTTGATAGTATTATGTATTAATATCCCATCTATGTAATTTCTTAACTAAAGATATTTCTATTTAAGAGTTTTTATAAAAAATTTCAAAGAATAAAGAGGAAGTAGCAAAATGAAGCAAAAACAACACAATCAATATTAAATACCCCATCACCTTTAAACATCTAAGGAAAAAAATTTAAAGGATAATTTAAAAATTCTGAAAAATCTTATTTAAAAATATTTTTAAAATACTTGATAGATATTTCTATACGAAACCTCTCTACCAAGAGATTATCTCTTAAATGCTGTTGAATTTAAATAAGAATATTATTACATAAGACATTTAGAATTAGTTACATTTTTTTCATTTACTTAGAAATTGTATGTGCTATGTTTCTAACAAAACAGTAATCAGTTGATACATAATTTAGAACTAAATATTACTGTATTTTCTTAAAGCATTATGAGTAATAAATTAAAATTAATGAATATACTGTCTTATATGTAAAAGAGAAAAATGTTTCTGATTTATCATAGAAAGGCAGCCACAGTATTTCGTAAAAGAAGATCATTTATCATATAGTAATTATCTTCTATTTTTCGTCTGTTTGTGAAATAAATGCATTTTTGTAATTAGAAGGGGAAATGAGAAAAAATTACAGCCATTTCGGAAAGAGATATAATATGATGTCTCAAACAGGTTAATTTTAAACAAATATTTCAATTTTTATTTTTAAAAGAAGGGGTTTTCTGAGCGTAATGATGCTAAAATTAAAAGTAGTATAAGTTATTAGTAAAATGCATATTGAACAATTATCTTTGTAATAGGGAAAATTACAATTTAAAATGTACTTAGAAAAATATGCATTAAACAATTCTTTTCGTAGTTGATTTTGAAAAGTACAAAAAAACACTCTTTCGTTTTCAAATATTTTTGTAGTTTAATTTCAAGCAGAGCAGAGCTTAAAAATAAATTTAATTAGTTAAATTTACTTAATCATTTTCAGAAAAATATTTAATTTTATAGAATAATTAACTCAATAAAAATTAATAATTATACAGTGTGTTATGAAGGATTTTTTTAAAATTACAATGTTGTTTTTTTGCAAATTCGTAAAATTTTTAACGTTTGCTTTACGTTTTCTATTTTATGGAACGGCAATTAAATTTTAAATAAATAACTTTATTATAATTACTAATTTAAGATCTAAACAGAACATATAATAACTAAGAAATTTAAAATTTCAATTTTAAATACCTTATAAATTTTCATAAATGTTTTTGATAATAAAGTAAATTAATTTATTTTGTTTCACAAACCTTTGAAAATAAAATGTATAGAATAATTCCTTGGAAAAAGTATGAAAAATATATGAATATCTTTTTTTGAAAATAGAAATTTGAGACTGAGCTATTCATGATTTTCTTTTCATTAACTTCGGGGACTTTTATCAGTTAGAATTGTAGAAAATTACTATTTCTTTCCGATCAAAATGAAGCGTGATTAGATAAAATAGATGAAGATGTAAGTGAAGTGAAGAGATTTAGATATAACGATACATAAAGGAAATAGATTTCCTGAAAAATGAAGGGAGATAGAAAATTACGACTTGCTATTAAAGAATTATTATTCAGATTGAAATTCTTCTATAAGTTTTGTGGATTGGAGAGAGTTCAATTAAAAATATTAAGCTACGTAGTTACTGTGGAAAAGATTTGCGGAATCAAGAACGAGTAAGAGCTGTCTGCAGTTATAATAAATAAAGAATTCTGTTTTAATCTTGCGTTTATTCAGTTGGAGTTTAGTAGTTTTTGATTAATATATTAAAATTACATATGGAGCAAGAGCAGAGTAATGAAAGGTATATGTCTTAGAAGTAGAGATAAATATCATTTTCCAAAGCACTGCAGTCCGGGAACAAAGTATAATGTGGCAAAAATGGGTGACACAAGATAAGAGATATGTATCCATTTTATGAAATGTTTGATGCTTCATGATAAAATGAAATCACAACCGAAATACATTTAAGTTCAATTACACTTGCAAAATGTTATAAGAAATCAGATAAACTATCATACAGTTGAAATGGGGTAAAATGCAGCATCGATTTTTGTTGTTGTTTAGTAAGTAATGTAGAAGAACTACCTTTTTCCATTCTGCTCATAAAACCAGACGGAGTTTGGAAAATGGCAGGGTTAATAACTATGTTGTTCCAGTAGTGTTTAATCACGGTTTTTAAATTAGACTTGATACTGCAATATCGTCCATTCCTGTAAGCATCTCAAGTTAAAATACCCCAAAACTTTTCCATTGGATTCAGGTTGGGACTCCGAGTTGGCCATTGAAGAGTTTTTACATAGTTCGACTTCATTTAGGAATTTGTGGTGTAGGAAACATGCTTAGATTCATTATCTAATCCAAATGTCCTGTCACCGGAATAAATAAGAGGAGCAATTGGTAACATACTAACCACCAGCCTTTCCTGAGATAAAACTGAATTAGTTTTGTTATTGGCAAAAACAATTTCAGTGATGATCAGGCTTCAAATGCTACCTACACCTTTACAGATTCCCCTCTGAACAAATATTACCAAATGAACACTAATATATTATTGACTTTTTATCATCCCAAATCCATATCATTGCAATTGGTACCAGTCGTTAAATGTTTTGGATAAAATTTAAAATTGAATCAATATACCTTTTAATTTTTTATACACAGTGTTAGGATTTACATGCAGTGCTTTTTTGCTGTTTGACTGGTACAGGGCAAATGCATCTCGTCTATAATTTGTGACGAAGACATTTTTTGCTTTCAGGGGAGCCTTTGGATCTTCCTCTCTGTACATGAAGAAATTATCTTCCAATACCATTCTCTTTTTCATGACATAGATCCCAGGATTACTCAGAAAGGCATTAATTACAGACTTTGATCTCCCAATTCATCAGGCACTTTTAGCTCCACTGTAGCAAGCATCTGTAAAAGGTAGTTGCTTTCTTCAATTCATAATGAGTGTGATCTCCATTGTCCTGAAGCACAGATGAATAAAATAATTCCGTATCTACAAATCTTATATCTGTTTCCGAATTGGTGAGTAATGCTCTCGGTTTATTTTTTCTTCCAGCCGATTTCGTAATTTTTTCTCAAGTTATCATCCACCGATTTTGATAATTTGTACAAATTCCAGGAAATATTAAGATTCTTTACAAATATCTTACAGTTAATTATACTACAGTGTTAATTTAAATTGTAAAAAATTGTATAGCGTGAATTCGAAGTAATGTTTCGTATTTGGCGATTTTTTCGCACAAATAATACAATTTTAATAAAAGCATATTATCTTTAAAGATAATATGCTTCTATTAAAAACGCCCTACAGTAACCTGCTACATTCTTTGAATAATCTCCTATACACAAAGATTTAATCCTTAAGCAAATGCTTCATTTAAATTTTGATCCTTGGTAATTCTGTAAGTTGAAACTACACTTTCTTTATTTTTATCAATTTAAATATTTCGTTGCTTTAAAAAAGTAATTTTTAATTATTTTAAAACATACACAAAATATTAGCTTTAATTTGATAAATTGCTTAATTATAAAATTATTACGAAAAGGTATATGATATTCAAAATATATTCCAGTCGCTTTTAATTCTTGACTCATATCAAGTAACTTTAATTTTTTTTATTTTCTGTTATCATAATTTTTTCTGCGTGAAAGTTTCCTCATAAAAATTCCAAAAATTATAATAAATTGCCATGTATCCTTTCATTTTTTCTTCAGATAAAAATGTTGCATAAACAATACTCTTTTCTTGTTTTTCATTTTTTTCGGAATAAAATTCGCCATATCAGGGTGAAATTAACAATAAAAACAAATATTTAAATACAATTGAACAGCATTTGTTTTCTGAATATTTTTGTGCATATATTTAGAATATTTTCTTTAAAGATCATCCTACGTGTATTAGGAATTATGTCTCCAAAAAAGCGAAATTTAATTACATTTCAACGCAACGTTGAATTTTTTGAATATTTATAAAATATAAAAGCTAACTTAAAGTAAATTAACGTTTGTTACTTTTAAAAATTCAGTTTTAAAAAACCTTTTTTCCTTTTTTTTTTTTTTTTTTTTTTTGTAGCATAAGTACTGATTCCAAACAGCTGAAAGAACCTAAGAATTTACTTTTCTTTCCTATCGAAGCTATATTTACTTCCTCATCAGCTATGGCTTAATAATTTTGAATCATGATCAGAGGACGAGAACGACACCTGAGCCAATACTTTATTCATTAAACGCTTACATCATTTCATTTGACTTCTCTGATTCCTTTTTGGCTTATCGCATGACATTACATCTTATTCTAACAATTGATTCCTTTTGAAATCAAAACTTAATCTTCAAACACCAGTTCACAATGTTCACTTCTTATCAGTTGACTGCTACAAACCTCACGGAACTCAATTGGGATATCAGGTTAGTTGCTGGAGAACTGGGTGTTTGCTTATCAAGTACAACATTAAATCGCTAATATAAAGAATTTAAGGCATTAGAAAAAAGGATTCGGAAATTCTGACGTAGATTCAAATTTCATTGTTTATCTAGAATAGTAACACATTTTCTATGACAAAGATTTGTGAAAAAAATGAATTACTTTATGAAAGTAAATGGAATTTAATTTGAATTTCAATTTAAACTTTATTTCTTACAGCACTTTAATTTCCCTTTGTATTCTCAAGAAAAAGTTTTAGTTGCAGTGAGTTTTGTGAGCTAAATATTTTCCTAGAAAAAAATTTCTACTTCTTTTCATCTCAAAGAGTTTTTAATTTTTGTTGGTAAATTGTATGAAGAAATTTTGGAATTTCTGCTTATCACATGTATGAATAATCATTGAGTAAAATATTTAGCCTAAAATGATTGAAAGAAAATGCAATCGGTAACAATTATTGAAATGATAACAAAATTTAAAAATATATAAGTTTTTAACAATAATTATTTTTCAATTTGTTACATTTTCTTGATTTTTTTTAAATGTATCTGTATGGGATTATTCCAAGCTTTTAAGAGAAGCAACTTCTTATATCATTCATAATATAATTTATTCTTCAATGTATACGAAGTATTAGATTGTAGATTGTTTTGGATATCACGTTGAATAAAGTAAATATTATCAGAGATGACAAAAACAATTTAGCATTAAATAGTATACAAATTACATAGCTTAAATTGTGAAATAAATATTTTTCAAAAATTGGAAATATAAATTAAAATTTAGTTTAAAACTGTTACGAAAGCACTGAAAAAAGAAAAGAAAAAAAGTTTTAATTTTATTTCACGAAAGAAAAAATAATATTTTATAAAACTTAAATTCTTCTTAAAGTAACCTTTCAGTACATATACGATATTTTTTTTAAAGTAAATATCAAATTTTCTACATGGAAGATTAAAACTTTTCAACAAATTTTAAGAAATTCTTAATGTTTTTTTTTTCAACATATTTGCAAAATTCATTTCATAATCAATTTCATCTTTTAAAAGCAAAATTTTAAGCTGATTAATTGTTTAATAAATTAATACTTTATTTCATCAAAATGAGTCAAAAGAAAAATAGTTAATTCAAAAAAATTCTCTGAAAATCGAAAAGACTGCAAAAAAGTAACCTTTTGATCATTAAAATAACTTTTGTTATTAAAAAATATTTTTTCTTACATTTTAAGCTCTTAGTTTTGTTTTATTTTTTATTTCTAATTAATCAGCGTATTCAAAGTTTTGTTTTTAATTTCTTAAGAAGTGTTCGTAATTAATTAATAAAGAAATTTCAAAGAAAGAATGTTTCTTTTTCTTCAATGCCCAGCTTTATTTTTTTTAACTAAGAGGTCATTTATTTTTATAAGCTTAATACTGTAACTCAAATGTGAATTACAAATGAGGTGAAATAAAACTACACATACGAACTGAGACTTTAAAAATAGAAAAATTAAGAGATAAAATAAAAAATTGCTTTATTTTTCACATTTATACAAAAAACATTCTAAACTTTTTTTTAAAAAAAAAACTTTTATTCTTCAATCTAATCGAGCGTATGTTAATGAAGAAAATTTATTGAACAAGCAATTATTGTATTAAACGAAAGAAAAAAATGAAAATAATGTTTACGGATAAATAAGTAAAGATGTTTTTCAGTTATTCTCCCCTTTTAATACGAATTCTAGTCGTAAATTACCATTACAAAGATAATGACCATTTTATATAACGATATGATTGTATTTTTGAATTATATTTTTAATTAGATAAGAAGGTAAACAACCTTCTTATATCGGGAAACAACTTCTTCAACAATCGGGAAAATAATGATGCAAAAACACAATGCGTCAATATTTTCCCGATTGTTTTACCGGTGCAATTTTTTGTATTCCTCCTAAGTATTTCACATGAGAGATATTTTTAAATATTCAATAATTTAAAAAAAGGGGTGCAACATAGACCTACCTCCGCTCTGGTGTACCCTGGGTAACGTTTCTATAATAGCAAAATAATAATTTCTATAATAGCAACTCTAAGCAATTTTGATAGACATATCTTCCCAACACCATTCTCGACAAGTTTCGGAGGCTGATCTTTTAGTTCAGTAACGAAACGCTGGTGGTGTGTCAAAAACAAAAAGAATTGATCTAAACTGAACTGGAAAACACATATTGAATCAATTTCAAGGAAGAGCGGATGTTCTAAAGCGTCTTTCTGGATCCCTAAGGGGATGTGATCGATCCACTTTAAATACCCTTCTATACTATTTTTAATTACTTACTGCTGTGAAAATCACTCATTACAGCAGGTGATCAATTTTGAGAAAATTGGAACTTTTAAAAATCAATCACTGAGACTCACTACTGGGACAATCAAGTCAACAACACCAATTGATGTTTTGCTTTTATTGACAAACAATAAGCCCATTAAAGTTATTATTGAAGAAAAGGCTCAGATTCTTTTTGAGAATTAATAAGATCTGTAAATTTCTTACTATAATATTTATCCAAAAAGAATCAGGAATCTTAAGACTCAAAAAGATTTTGTTCAATTTGTACGGTATATCGGACGGAGTTTTTAAATCCCAGATGATATTCAGCAGGTTCCAAAGTCATCTAATCCACTTGATATTGTATGGATTGAAACAAATCTGTAATTGTCAGATGAATTGAATTTTTTAAGAGGAATAACCCTCCAGAATTTTCAGGTGTTATGCTCTAGAAACTATGGACACAATGTACCCAGAATCTATCTGAATGGTTGCGTTTATACACTGATGGCTCCCTTTATGATTTTCTCCCTATTGCAAGTTCGGGAATTTCTTCGGACTTATTTTCTTTCTATGCCTCTGCAGGGAAATATCGAAAGCCTTTTGGTGGAAAAATGGAAGCTATCCTAATTGCTCTAAGAAATATTTATTGTTTTTTGAAAATAAATTTGATACAGTAGTCTTATTTTCTGATTCCCATGCCGCAGTTCATGCCATTACTTCAACTCGTCCGCATTCTTCAGAGGAAATCTCCTAGTGCCAGCAATATTTGAGGGAGTTATTTTTAAGAATGAAGCGTGTGATACTTCAATGGATCCCTGGACACTTTGTGATGTCATAACATTCCTATTCCCCTTTTGTGCCATAGCTAAACTAAATATACTAACACTAAAAAGTCAGTAACTTATGCAAGAAGACGTTAAGCAGATCTCACGCACAATGTTTATTCCATAGTTTTGTACTATAACGACAAGTGAACACCGACTCTCCAAAGTAACGCCCTAGATATATTTGCTTATCTCACTCATACCGAATTAAGGTTGGCTTACTGTAACTTTCCCGGTTGAAGCTGACTTGGTTCTTGATTTTCACGATCGCTCACACCCGAAGCCTCTCTTGGTCTCGTCTACGACCTATGAGGCATATACTCAGTGACACTCAACCACTATCGTGTGACTCTCGCTTTGCTTATATACTTTCCTATCTACCGCACCTCACTTTATTTCTATCTGTCTCTATATTAATCAATCACATCTCTATATTAAGCAATCAATCTTAATTAAAAATCCCGAAGATTAGTGAAGAGAAAACCACGAATAGTCCAACGGCACAACTGTGGTATTTTTGGAAACAGAGAGCCAACAGTCTCAAAAAGTACAGAGAGCCAACAGTCTCGAGCCCAAAAGGGCTCGAGGCTATTTCAAACGAGACTTTTCACACTTTCATTCCATTCTATAAGACTGCATATCAAGAAATGAATGGAGATAAAAGTTATGAAATACTCATTCAAAATAGAATAAATTAAAGCGTTGGAGAGATGAAGGACAAAGAACGCTGTTTTTGTAAAGCACTCTCTTCCAAGTGTTCCAATTACATCGATATGTCCACTGGAAGAGAGTGCTTTTCGAAAACAGCGTTCTTTGATCTGGTTTCTACTTTCGTATTTACGGCGATCTGGATTTTTGCTTGTAAAACCGTCCGAAATACTCGCTGTGACAAAAACAAAATTATGCCGTAGTTCCACGAATAGTGCGAGTTTTTACGCGAAGCTGAAAAAGTTTAAAAGTTGTAGCAAAAGTGTCACCGACGAGCTGAGTGCCCATGGTCCGATTTTCTGAGATTATTTAGAGAGACAACATATTATCAACATAGAAATAATTTATATAAAAGTCAAGTCATAGTTGAAGAAGAATTTTCCAAGATGGCAGAGGAAAGGCATATATATGACTTCCTATGGCACAAATCAATCTGGAAAGTTTTGCAAAGGGGCATAGAAGCTTCTACCACATTCTTCTTACAGCTCTATCCGGTCCCTTTGGATTTTTATCTGTTTGATCCAATGAAGAAGCTTTGGCATCAAGTTCAACGACAACGAAGGGGTAAAGAAAAAGCACGAGACTGATTTCGAGATAAAGGTAAAGAATTCTTCTTTGAGGGGATAAGAAGAATCCCAACAGGATGGGACAAATGTAGAGAAATCTAAGGGGATTACATGAAATAGTATATAAAAAAGTTACATTAATTTAATAAATTATTTTTTGTAGAATAAAGCTATGTTTCTGTATTAATGAAGTTGAAGAAAAGACATTATTATAGTAGCTTTTGCCACTAAACAGTTTATTACAAGTTACGCTAAGACGGCGAGAACCCTAACAATATTTTTATATGCTCGACTGACTACCCAAAGCTTCAGTCGAGCATGTGAAAAATGATCTAATTTGATAAAAATAAACGTCATCTACATGTATTATGTATTGTTATCTTTCAAAATTTAAGAAACAATATAACATTTTTGGTCCTCTTGGACATAAAAAATTGGTTTGCTTAGTTGTTAAAAATAAGAAAGAAAAATATTACATACTTTTTTTTATTATTACCTATTATTGAGTCGCAAAAGAAGTTTGCATGATTTATTACAAAAGTGTTGCTATATATATATAAAAGTTTCTTCGAACTATGTTCCCGGTTTGTTGTCTATATTATATATATTTCGTTTAGCTAAGTGTAATCAAAATCAACCAGAATAAATTCAACCGAATCAAATTTAACTATTTTCGATGAATCTTGTATTCAGTAACAAATGAAAAAAATTTTACTCTCACTTTCAAGTGAGATTCATTGATTCCCTTTCATAAGTAAATTTTCATAGAAAAGTGTTAGAGGTCATTTAATAGTTTGAATTTTAATCGTCATAAAACTTTAGAGTGTACCATATCGTTAATATACGCTGCCTAAAAAAAGAAATAAATATTTGTTACGTAAGAAGATACAAGATCAATAGATTAACCGATTAAAAGAGAAAAATTCATTACAGCACCTAGACGTTTCAAAAATATAATGAAATGGTAAATTTTGATTCAATGTATAAGCTGCTTGATTGAGTTAGTATTCAATACTGAATCTCAAATGCAATTTACGTTACAGTCACTGTGTTGATATCAAATTCATTCCCCTTTCCTTTTTTGTCCATCTGCCCGACAAAAAAATACTTATTTATTAGCACTTTACTTTGATTTTAATATAACTCGTATCATTAAATCAGAGTACGTAATAACACAATCAATAACTCCCGAGACTAACATTGAAAACAACATTTTTTTTGCAAAATTTTTTTTTATTCATCAACATAACACCTTTTGTTAATCACCTTTTAGGGTGATACAATCGTTCCAACGCTTT
>BMAW01082456.1:133271-199384 GCA_019974015.1 Nephila pilipes
GCGAGTAAATAGCGATAAACAGCTTTCTGAATCATCGACTCGTTGCTGTTTTTGTTCCATCGAAAGCAATCGCGGCACCCACTTGGAAAAAACCTTTTTCACTTCACTTTAAAAAACCTTTTTCAGTAAATACACTTCCATATGATATCTGTGTCATCTCAGCAATCTCACGGAGCTTCACTTTACGATCTTTCATTATAATTTTTGTCACTTCACTCACATTTTCCGGTGTAACGGCTTCCACAGGTCTACCCGAGCGTTCCGCGTCATTTGTGTCGGTACGACCACGTTTAAACTCGGCAAACCACCGACAAATCGTTGCTTTTGATGGACAAGAGTCCGGGTAACATTTTTCAATCCATTGTTTCGCTTGCACGGTGTTTTTACCCATTAAAAAATAATGTTTTATCAGAACACGAAACTCTGTTTTTTCCATTTTTTAAACAAACTACAAAACGACTTTACTCCAACCTCGATAACTCAGCTGTTTCTGGTCCGATCGACTTAAAATTTTGACACGTTTCAAGCAAAGGTTCGTACTCTAGAAAGACCTGGTTACTGGTTTACTACGAGCGCCATCTCTGGGTTAGTCTCGGGAGTTATTGATTGATGTGTTATATTACCTGAAATTTTATCCTTCATTTTCCATGCCTATAAAAAATGTAATTTTTATTCATATATTTGCGAGGCATTAAGCGGGTAATGTTATATAAGTATCAGAGACTAAATACGATATTCACACTTATTCACCATATTCGATACACAACTATGCATAAACTGACCTTTCTGCAATTTAAGTTTGAAGGATAAGTAAGTTTCTAGATTTTAAGTAATCGAAACATTAATTTTTCATTCAGTGTTGTAACGTTTCTCCTAACAAATAGCTAGAGTCTAAAAACTCTCTTATCTTAAGAAAATGGATTCAAAGATTAAAAATATTCATCAATTTATGCAAATATATTAAAAGAAACACTTTTGGAGTTTCATAAGAGAGAAATAGTTTGCCATAGGAATAAAATTTCGTGGTTTTTTTTTTTTTTTTTTTCGTGCAGAAATTGTCTATGGCTTACGAGATAGTAACATGAGATCATCAGTTAAACGACAACTTTGTGAAAAAGTTTCGTTGAACAAAAGACATTTTCATATTCATTTTAATAGTTGAACTACTTTTGTGGAATCCAATAAAAGTAAAAGAAATTCAAAATATACGATCCTAATATTATATATTTAAATTCTGCTTCTTACGAAAAGTTTTTTTTAGTAAAGTCAGTATTTATTGAACATAGAGTGAAACGAAACATTTAGATTAAGTTTTCATAGAATATTTTTAAAATTCTAAAGTGATAATTATCATAAAATTATATCATAAAATTATAATACATAATTTAAGAAAAAGCATAATGTTTATTCTAAATTTTCTCGTTCGTTTTGAATAGAAATTGTTATGCACTCTTCAGTGTACACCTCGTAAACTGTTTGAAGTGGGATAAAATGTCAGAGATTTTTTTAATAACTCGAAATAAAATAAAAAAAATTCAAGCGTCTTCTAAAGAAAATGAATCTCATTCATTGAAAAAAAAAACTTTTTCGTTTCTTATTTTTAAGCATTAAAAATAAGTGCTTTTATTTATACGCGTTAAATATATCCTACAGTCTGCTGAATTCGTGAATATAAACTGTCATTTATCTGAACATTTCTACTGAATAAACAAAAGCAATTATAATTAAAGAATTTTAAGCGAAAAATAATTTCTCAAAAATTAATTACATCGTTTTTGGCTTTATTTCAAATCGAAACAACTCTCCAAGGTGGTGGTGGAGTAGCAGTAGTGAAAATTCACTTACTAACTCATTCCTATGTAACTCGTAGCCAATGTAGGTTTTTTTGTACTGTTTCATAAAGCATATACAAAGAACAAGTTACTAATGGCCCTCCTCAAAGAATGGAATAATGTGAACCGAGATGGTCTTAATGGTATGATTATGAGTTATATCTCGTCTCTGCCAGTAATGTGTATGCCTACGCAATCGCTCTGCTCCTTATTGAACTTATCAGTGATGCCTAAAGGTATTTTTCTGTTCATATTACTTTTTCTACTTTTTTTCCGATAAGTAGAATTTTAAGTTGTTTCTGCATAGCTGTATTCATTATCATAGAATACAACAATGCTCATTAACCATTGCTTTCATTAATGGGAATTATTAAATACCTAGATTTCGAAAAACTCGATCGACAACTTCCTCCATTTGTCGAAATTTTCCCTAGGATTTGAATTTTACATGCACACACACATACGCATATATATATATATTGATTCGCCATTATGAAACGCACATTAAAAAATAAGTTATTGATTTTTAATTACAGTCAAGAGTACTTTGTATCTTTATGTGACTATTTATAAGGTTTTAGTTTAAAAATATTCCTTTTCTTCTAAAAAACATTTTCATTGTGATGATTTTGGCATTAACGAAAAGAACTGCATCAGATTCATGATTTCTAAGTGCACTAATAATATTTTCAATACAATTTCTATTTTTATAATGTATGAAGTTTTTAAAAGTACTTTAAGTCTTAAGGCTCTTATATCCTAACAAGAGAGCGTTTATTTAAAACTACATTAATCTCACATTATCTAGGGTTTTCATTCTCATTGCAATTTTAATCTTATCAGCAAAATCTAATGATGATGAGTTTAATGAAATTTGCATAAATTACCCTGAATCATTAAGGCTGAAGGGGGCACGAAAAGTGCTGACGAATCTTGATCGCCTTCATCATTAAGTTCCATTGTAAACTCGGAAAATTAATGATCATAGTTATCTACAATATTTATATTTCATTAAGAAATGGAAAACCGCCATCTCGTTTTAGCCATTTCCCTTTATTTCTTCGTATAGCGTGTTCTTAAATTTTCTTTAAATACGTATTTAATAAAGCAGTATGAATTACTGATTATTGAATTCGAATTCATATCCGCGCCTTATCTAAAGAAAAATAGATAAAGCTTTTATTTATCTTATACTGAAAAGATGCACAGAAAATTATTTTATCATTTAGTAATTGGTGTTTAGCTTGAATATGTGGACTAAATCTTGGGGTATCCGTTAAATTATTAAAGACCGTGAGACGAATGAAAAATATGGGAGCTATGAAAGTTTTTCGAAGAATTAATTCAATTTTACAGGGTAGGAGATACAAAATTCAATACGTTCAATTCTCTGAAGTTAAATTCAGTGTTAAGAAAATGAATAAATAAGCTACACTTTTTAAATTTGAAAGATTACGTATAAAATTCAAATGTAAGATTTATTACGACTTAAAAATGTTCTTTCTATCTTAAGTAATAGCTACTTTGAACTCGAGTCTTAAAGAAATCTTTATATTCTTTGTGAAAAGTGCACAGAAAACTAAATATAATTTAAATTTCAACTTTATCTACTATACCATTAGAGTCCTCGAAAAAAGCTACTTACTTATATTTTAAGCATTCCCGTAAGAGCACAGATAGTTTCCTTTTTTCATTAAGTAAAATTAAATGTAATACAATTCCTTTGCTTCTGTCTTGAGAAGAAGAGAAATTTTACTTATTTTCCAGCCTTATTCTTTAATTTTACAATAACATACCTACCTCACACAATGAGGAAAAGGAAGAAAGTGATATCACGAATGTTAAACTTAAAATATAACACAGCTTCAGATATACATTAATACAAAATTTAATTTCTTTCGAGAATTATTTTTTCAACCTTTTACATTAATTTTCTTTTTATTTCTTTTTCTAACTGTGCGTGAGTAAAAGAAATTTCATTACTTTATTTCAATATTTTTTGCGTGTACTTTTGGAAAGTGTTGTTCCATCCTAAAAGGGTTTTAATACACAATCATCTTTTTTTTTTAAAAAAAAAAAAAAAAAAAAAAGGATTGCTTTTAATTCTTGAAACAAAATAACACGTTCTAAATGTTGCTTTCGCAGTTTTCACATTATATTATTCAGTTGATAAATGTAATATTCATCCGTTATTGCGTGTATATTGGAATTCGTGTTCTTTATTCGTTTATTATTTCTTAAGGAAATGTTGAGTTTTTCTAAAGAGTTCATTGATTAAAAATCCTATTCTGATTTTTTTAGACCAAGGTATCCATTAAAGAATTAAAATTCAAATGCTTCTTCGAAGTTTTATGCTTAAAGATATTTAATATAGCACTTCTAGATTGCAAATGGGGTACACCTTTCCCACAACTTATTTAAGAGCTTTTAACAACAGTGAAAACCAATTCCAATCAACAGTCCTTGTGGATATCTTCTAGAGACATTAATTAATTCCGATACCTCAACTTCTAATTTATGCAAAGAAGAGCTAACACATAAACTGAAGTGTAGTGAGAAAAAATGAGAATAGAAATAATGGTGGTAGTAGTATTAACAGGAAAATGATAATACAAAAGAGAAAAAGAACCAGTACAAAATGATAACGAAAACAAATCTTCAACATCAATAAGATTTTGGAGATTCGAGTATTAAAAGGTTGCTGGAGACGATAATGGACAACTGATAAGTAGTACTTGATGCCATTTAGTTAAGGGTACCAGAACTGGTGGAAATTAATCAAATACTGAATTTAAGAATCCTTGTTTTTGTAACATAAATGTTTTAAAACTAATAATAGAGCTTAGATATTTTTTGTGTGACTAATAATGATATTTAAGTAATTTCATAGAACTATCAAAGTACTTTTTTTAGACAAAAAGGTTTTTTTTTTCTTCTTGATTGAATATGGACACGATTTTAGAGACATATTTGCTTTTAGGTACAGTTTTTAAAAAAGTATTATTTAAATATGCAAAAAGTTTGGTTACTCATATTTAAAATAATAAAATAAGGTAGGAAACCAAAACTTTTTAACCGATATCACTGCATATTTTCTATGAAGATACTGTAGAATATTGAAAATTTTAATTTTTTTTTTTTTTTTTTTTTCACATAAAAAATTATTTTTTGAAATTTGTATATTACTTGCAGAAAAAAATGTTTTTGGTTCACTGTTTCCATATTATACTTTACAGATGATAAAAAAAAAATTTGAAATCACATAGTATAAATTTTTTTAAATGGTACTTAAATACAAATATGTCTAAAAACCATGTCTTTATTCAACTAAGAAAGGGAAAAAATCTTTCAGACTAAGAACTATTTTTATGAATCCATAGAATGGTTAAAGTATCATTAATGGGCACACAAAAAAAATCTAAGCTCTGTTAATAATTTTAAAATATTTATAGTATAAAAACATGAGTATTAAATTCGGTATTATAATAATTATTTATGTCCTAGTACTCTTATAGATGTGTGAGGATTGCCCAAATAGGCATAGTAGATATAATAAATGTGAATTATTTTATTAAATGTCGAGCTAAAGCATTATTCGTCTATTGCCTTGATATTTGACTGAACTTCATCCGGGATGCAATAATTAAATTTCAGTAATAGACCAAGGGCGTCACAATTTTGCACGCGAATTATATAATTTTAAGCAAAATTGTATTAGATAAAACTAATGTTTTATGAGTGTAACTAGTTGTAATAATATTCAATATCAGGATTTATCGCTTTTTAAGCATTTCATTCAGTATTTCATAGAGTCTGTATAATAGGGGGGGGAGGAATTCGATATATTTAGATTCATTAAAACTATTTGGATCTTAATGATTTTTATGAAGAATTTATACTTTCTCCTCATCAAATTGTTCAATGCATTACCAATATTTTGTTATGTTACGTAAATATAGTATGTAATATTTTGTATTTTATTCGATCTTTTCTGTTTTCAGATTCTACCTTTTGAACACATTATCCTGTTTGGGTGTTTTCAAAGTGATAATTATTTTTCTTAAAAGTAATTAAAGTTTTTTAATTAATGGAAATGAATCACCAAATTTTGGTTTGGTTTGGTTGAACTAATAAATTTCAGTTATTGGTTGAATTTTTTTGTCTATAATTTTGCGAAATGTTAATTATAAATTTAAAAGAGTTTTTTCTGTTCAGAAATAATAACTATAAAGGAAAGGAATATAAAGGATAATATATGTATCTATAGTAATACAGATATGTTTTGTGAGATGATAATTACAAATCGAAAAATGTTTTCCATTCAGTAATAAGAAGTATAAACATAAGGAATCTCTCTCTCAATGATAACGTTTAGTTATAGATATATATGTGAGTGTGTTTCATTGTAAACTTCCTTCTTAATCTATAAATTAAATAACTAATTATGGCAAAAAAATATGTAAAGAAACAGACAAGGAAAAAAAACCTTAACTATTCGAAAGAGAAGAAGAGGCCGAACTTGTCAGGTAACACATGACTTGGATGTCAGGTGAAACAATCAAAAAGGTTTGGGTCCATCTACTCGTATCAGTTGCTATCGATACCGAAGTCCTATTTATTTACTTTTCCTGCAGTGATTCCCTTCCATTGTTCCTTTCTTCTATTAGAAGCACTTACCACAAAAGAAACGAAAAGCAACTCTATGAAGAAAGATGTATTCGGGTTATCGATGCATTCTGGTATCACGGAAGTCTAAGAAAAAATAATTGGGCTAAGGAACAGATTAATACGAACACTCCTCAAAAAAAGATAACAGAGTATTTCTCCAATGTTTCATTTATTCAAGTCACAATGACCCAGGAAAGAGACCCTCGTATAACTAGAATATAACCGAAAAAATTTCTATACCTTCCCCAGTATACGTGAAACACATGTGGTATCTCGAAATTCTTATATTGCTTATTATCAAAATTTATATAGTTAATTTTAATCGAATGAAGGAAAGAATTTAAGCTTTGTAACTTGTTTTTACATAATTTTTTACATTGTGTAGAGGCAGAGAGACTGGGTAAGGGTCTTACGAGTGTTAAATTTTATTCGAAGGACATTTAATTATTTGGAGCAATTTAAAAATAATTTGATCACGTTGTTTTTCTAAGTAGTTGAAAATAAGTTTTAAGCATGCATTTTATATTTATGTTCAACTTACGAAGCTCTCAAATAAATTTATTCAGCAAAAAACGTAAAGAAAAACACATGTTTTTCAAAAATAGGAATTCAAAATAGACCATTTTACTGCTTGAAGTGTGAAGAGTTGATCACTAAGTCAGGAAACTTTGACGTCAAACGGTGAATAAAGTGACAAACTGGATAAAAAAGAATTTCTCTGTTCTTTTATAAATGTACAACATTCTTCACATGCTACCACGATTCAAACCACATAAAAGTTTTATGAGATCCTGTTTCCCGAGAGACATATATATGAACGTTTATTCTATCCTTTTAAAATGTCAAAGTACTTTTTGTCATGTGTTATTTTGCAGTTCAACCGCTGACTATTTGAAAAAGTCAAGATTGATATTTTCCCCTCAGATTCATGTATGGTTTCGAGTTTATGGGACATGAAAATTCTAATTTATTACTTCAAACGCATGTCAAAAACTGTATTGTTTCACATATCACATTTGTTACGCTTCCATTATAGTACAAAGTTATTTTGAATTTCTCTTCATTACATGTTTTGTTGACATTTTATGAAAACAAGTTCGGCTGATGCATGATAAGTCTATAAAGAATAAAAGTCATCCAGTTGACGTAATGAGGAAGTAAGGAGTAGGAGGTGCAAGCTCAAGTGAAGAGGCGTCACTTGACCGAGGTTCAGAACGATGAGATTCGGCTCTACATGCATTCTTTTTTCAAAAGATTGAGAACAACGAAGTTAAACAATTTTAGAAAAATCATTAAAAAAGTTATTCAATACCTTTTCAGTATTATTTTATACTCGAAGTGTAAAATATTTTTTATACTTAAGGAATGTTTTTTTTAAAAGAAAAGTACTAACTAGTTGTAAATATTTCTCTAAAGTCATGCTTATATTCCGCAAAGAAGAAAAAAATACCTTTTGACTAAAAATTACTTTTATGGCTCTACAAAATGTTTAAAATATTATTATTAGGCACATACAAAAATCTAAGCTCTACTAATAGTTTTAAAACATGTATGTCACAAAATCAGTGAGGAGTCGAAAATTCTTTTAGTATCTTCCATATGTTCAAGTACCTTTAAAAATGTGGATTGGTTGGTTTCATTAACGTCGCACTAGAACCAACACGAGGGCTATCAGCGATGGATACCGTAATTTTGAATCTCGGTCAAGTGACGAGACGACACCTGAGCTGGCATCCCCCTCTCCTAACTTCCACTCCAACTGGAGGAATTTCAATCTCGACGGATTTAACGTACATCCATCCCACCTACACGGTGGGTCATTAATGGTATCTAGGCTTGAACTCACGACTCGATGAAAAGAGCCGGCCGTGAGTCCGCGACTATAACCACTAGGCTAACCCAAAAAACCTAATCTAATAACCTAAAAAATGTGGAAATGTCGAATTCATGTCGAAGTGTCTTGTGTAATTAGGAGAGGCTCAGAAAGTGTCCTCGTCATGTGATCTTGGCTCAGAAATATTTCTTATGTATGTTATCTCCTCTTTTAGCAAAAGTTAAGTAATTTGAGACAATGAAACAAACATAAACTAGGATTTGAAAATATACTTCTGTAATAATTTCAATGACGAGGAATGAATTTTATTCCGATAATCTTCATATCAATATATAAATACAAATTTATTGTGAATGGCTCCATTCTTAGTCCATATATCTTTACAACCGAAACAAAGGAGCTCAAAGATAAGGTCGGCGCTCAAAAGAATGGCTCTCTATCTGATACCATAGTAATACATCTTTCCTTTCAATTGAATATCTGAACGCAAGTCATTTGCGATGTCTTTCTTTTCCCCTGTTACTATTTCTGTCTGGAAAAATGTTTGCGCTATTTACCTTTTTCTCTTGAAATCCACAAACATCGTTTCAAGTGGGAAGAAAAAAAATGTCTTTGCATGAAACAAAAGCGGTCATGAAGTTTAAAAATCGATTCAAACTATTGATGAATTATCTGAGGAATGAGGAAATGCTAATTCAAGGAGGGATATTAAAGACTTTTTCATCGTAACTCAATACAAAGATGGACCTCTTTGAGCTGTGTCTTTCAAACAATTACTTTTCCTCAGTAAATGAAAAACTGCGCTTATACACACTCATGTTTGTAAAACTTGCAACACCATGAAGAAATCATACGATTAAAATGAAATTTTCAGGGCATGCAAATTAGGGTATGATATAATCAAACGAATAGAAATTTAAACTCATAATGCATACGTATGAGCAGCGCCCTCTGTGCAATTGATCTTTTCATATAAATTGAGAGTTGTAGAGGGGCATTGAAAGTTGTTAGTATCTGTTAATAGTGAACTTTTCATGAGAATTTGTTACATCTCACAGACTACAGAGGGTGACATATGAGTAAAAAATATTTTTTGAACGAAGAAGAATGATAACTAGATCTTCATGAAGAGAAACCTTCATACTGTGTAACTGCAGCTCGGATAGAGTGTATAACCAACGCTTTAATCGTTGTGGTCTGAGGAGCCATTGGTATCATGAATTATCACAACTGATTAGAGTTGGGGGCAATCTCGATACCCATCGATAGATCAGAAAAGTTCTATTCATACTCTTACTTCAAAGTATTCCTGGACTGGATTTGAACAAGACGATACCCGTCCATATGCTGCTTGGAATCTTCAGGACTTCTATTCGGTCCAACACATACCGCTTCTCCATAGACCTGCATTTTTTTTCTTTGGTTTATATATTTAACCGTTTATTTGTATTCCCGTATGCTACTTGTAGGTTAAAATTCAATACAATCTAATTAGCCCTTCAAGGTGAGGCAAATTTTATGAACTCACACATATTAATACACACACGCACACCTATATATATATATATATATGGGGTATATATATATATATGTATGTAGGTAGGTAGGTATATATATATATATATATATATATATATGTAGGTAATTATATACATGTGTATGTATATATACATATATATATATACATACATGCACATATATATATGTGTGTGTGTGTGAGAGAGAGTGCGAGAGCTCTTGCTTATGTGTTCTATAATTGATGAATAAGTAAAAATAGGATATTCTTCACAGTCAGGTCCTTAATAAGACAGACCAGTTATACTTATCAAGTCTATTTATTCTCCTAAGAGAGAGAAACAAATTTATAAGCAGATGATACACTACTTCAGAAGATGAGCAAAGTATCTTCGGCCATCAAGACAGTAGCGGAAAAGACATACGAGAGGAAATTTTCTCTTACTTTAAGTTTTATAGAAGGGATTTTCTCATTTAGATGTAATAGGTGTCGTGGTATAGATGCAGAAATTTGGAGTTATAGGGCCTCCAACACCCTAGTAGAGAGTATCCCTACAGATCTTCGACTGTATATTCAGCAAATTTTTAAAGCACTTGATTGCATAATTTAAATTTAAGAAGTAATGATGACAGGAAATAAGATGAACGCTTTACTTTAAAGTGAGAAAATGGGAAAGTATAAAATTAAATTATTTTTCAATGAAACGATTACAAATTAAAGTTGCATCAGTGCGTGCGTAAACAGAATTAATAATCGTGCTCATAATAAGGAAGTATAGAATGCCGGGAAACACGATAGTGTAAGATAGGTTTATGAAATAAAAAAACAATGCGAAAGAACGATAATAATCACTTTTATTAATAAAAGAACCAATTTGAAAGAAAACTAGTCGTAAAAGACGTTCACACTTTTGGGAAAAACAATTGAAATAAAAAAGTTGATACTCATATTTAAGGACTGGGTTGAGCCATGACCAATTACACAAGCCGAAACCACAAGGAATTGGACCTGGGCAGGCAATACTTACTGTCTGACATGCTAACTACTAAATTTAAAACCAATATCTATTTATAATTAGATTCAATTAATACTAAGAGTTTGAAAACATGGTTCATTAAAATGCTTTAAAACGTAAATCAGAACTTTTTTTTCTCAATTATATGTACAATGTACAAAATATGTAACAAACAGCAACACTTAGAAAATAAATCGATTAACTTATTTAATAAAATTAATTAATTAATTTTAATAAAATTACTATAAATGGCACAAATATATAATATATTTGTCAAGTACATTTACTAGATTTTATCTCAAATATTGAATTTTATTCTCTGCTACATTTCTGAACCGAAGTTGAGAAAAAATAGTAAAAATTATAATGTCTCCTTTAAATTTATAACGAAACAGAAAATATGTATCAAAACAGTTAAAGTATTTCTGAATAAAAATACTGAGGACATTTGATTAAATGCAAATGTTTTGAATATTGTATTCTCCTTGATTTTTCATGTTTAATGTAATTGAATATATTATATTTCTGGTTTTTAATCATAATTTTTTTGCTTTACAGAAATAGTGAAGTATTGGAAATAGACAACAAAATACAAATACATTTCATAATGCAGGATTAAAATGATACAGAAGATAAGGATAAAGTGAAAAACATATAGTATTGGGAGAAAACAATTTTATCTGTATTCACAATTAAAGAGGAAAAGATAAAACAGTTTTGAAGATAAAGAACATACATAAATAAATTGCCATTGGTACAGATATCCCCTCATTTATATTTTAAAAAAATGGAAATAAATATCAGCGTAATTAACTTAATATGGAAATATTTCTAGTATTGAGCTTGCCTTCACTGAAATCATTAAATAAAATTCCAGAAATCTCTAACTTGGATTTATCTTACAAATAGTACGACAAATCTCCTGGGAAAACTACAGTCAACTCATTTGAGGAAGTAATTTATTCAACATTGTTATCAGCATTTATATTAATTTCTTTTTATATTCAATTCTACGTTTTTTAATTTCAGATTTTTAGAGAAAATATCTAGTAATATAACTATCGCCTTTATTTTGAAGACCATTTTTCTGCATTAAAATTACTATCTGGCATATATATCTAGTTAATTCTGAAATTCATTGACAAATTTTACTATTTCTGAAGCATTTATCCCTGAACTAATTAAGTAAGTCTTAATTACAGCCTCCACTTTGCCAAAATATTATTCGCTAATGGAAAACATCTTTCAATTCTTGGAAATACCATAATTAATCTGAAGAATTTATAAATTATGGCCAATAAATGTAAAAAGAACTATGCCTTAAAAATGATGAAAACTTACCAGTGTTTTTAAAATTTACTTTTCTCGTCTATTTTTTATAGATAAGGCTATTTTATCATGACAATTTTAAACTACAAATTTCTTTTTATATACATTGAAATATTTTTATCGTCCACTTGATTTTCTCATTCTACTACTTATACTAAATAGACTTAATATATAATAACTTTATTATAATAAAACTTATTATACTTATTAATTTTAACTGTCTACATTCTAGTTAAAAATAAAATATAGCATATAATTAAAGCAAATATAAAGTAGAAGAAATCTAATAGAAATTCTTACTTTTTTATAATCCTAAAATATGATTAGAATTAAATGTATGAAACTCACACATCCCAAGTATATCTCAAACATCTAGTAATGCAAGAACCTAGTTTAATGATTATAATTTGCCATAATTGTGACATAAAATATCGCATTTGCTCTTCTTCTATCAGAATTTCACAGAATAATTAAGTCAGTTTCAAAAGAATCACTCTATCCGTGTATTAAGAAAACACTAAAATTAGTAGCATGGGAATTCTCCAGCAGATATTGGATCGAAGAAAAAAGATGTTAACGATGTCTCTTCAATCTCTCCCTCCGCGTCTTGAGTTGACATAAAGTGATGGAAGATGATGAGATTTTGAGCGCTCTGTAAACTTTTCTTAAGACATTTTAATGATAGCAGAACCAACATTGATTCATATGTTTGTTCGGGGGAAGTTTGCGAACTGAATATAATTTGTGACGGGAGTAGATAATTTTCTGTAAGATGGATTTGAAGTGTATGTAATGAATCCAAGATGAAAATGTTCAAGAAGTGTATCATGATCGTTCAACATTTTCGTATTTTAAATATTGCTGATATTATACAATGTAGAATAGTTACAATAAAATGAAGAGTTTTACAACTGATATGAAAATATATATTCATTATGTTAACTATATTAAAATCTCCCGATAAAAATATTTCTCCGTTTTTTTATCTTTTTTTTAATCTCAACCTTAATTTTGCCATAATCGTAAAGAGAGGAGACAACCTTCGGTAATTTTCCTGGCCACAAATTTCTCTAATTTATAACGTGAGCTCATGAATTAGAGTCATTTCTACCTTTTCTGTTGTGCTACAAAATCAGTTTAGAAATAGTAATTGAAAGATTAAAATTAATTTAAAGTATTTGTAGAAGGTAAATTGCAAAAAAGTGATATTTCTCATATGTGCTCCGAACGTCTAAAATTAGGATATTTTCAATGAAAAAATGTGATAAACTCCTTAAAATTATTAATTTTTAGTTTATTTTAATTTATTAAATTATGATATCTAATAGTACAATTAATAATTACTAAGGTTTCGAAAAATACAAATATCGAAACAGCTATTCCTAAAAGACCTTTTCCCTGAAATTGAATATGGATGAATTAAAATAACATTAGACTAACTGCATTTTTTGTAAGTAATGATCTAGAATGGCTCCCTAACCTCTCTGGTAACCTCATACAAGTTTCTTAGATCCATGAAGATATCCTCTAAATTGCCTTCCCAGTTTATCCCCTGGCCAAAAGCTTTGATTTATTATTGATGTTCATGGGAGGAAAGCGAAGCGGGCAAATGCTTTATGGTATTTTTATAGTCAAATAATAATCTATTTATGTTTTTCATAACGCTTAGGGATTTCCTTTTTCATATTTTTCTGAATTTTGTTTCATATCATTGTACACTGAAAAAACTAATAATATCCAAAATAAATAGAGTTTTTTTTTTTTAAAAAAAAAAAAACTATGCTACATACTAGTTATTTGTTGCTTCAGTCTAATCCTTCTTGAAATCTGAAGAACTATATTTAAAATATCAGCATTATTATTTTTAATAAATAATAATAATGCTTTCACGCCTGAGGCAATTAGCATATTTGCATATTTTATCATGTTATGAAGACTCAATCATCGATTTAAAAATTTTAATTAATCAACACCTTTAATTATTGATTCATTCAAAAAACGAAACAACTATTTTAACTGTTCATTTAATGTTTGTGTTAATTTAATGTGACTAAAAAATTTTTAATTCTAAATCAGAAGAAACTCCCTCATTATTTTGAAATTAAAACATGCTTAACAATATGTTACATTAAATATTATTATTAATATCAATTTTACATGTTACATTGAATTATTTTAGAAGCATGAATGGTTTCTCTTCCCTTTTAAAAGTTTTATTAAACAGTTGAAAAAGTTTCCAAGACATCTTAAAAATTTGTTCTCATTTATCGATTTGCTGTGTCAGATTATTTTTTCCATTTTTATTATTTTAAGGTTTTCCACTTTTATTCGGGCTTTAGTATTATTGTCTTAGAAAATATAGATGTTATTAACTAAATTGTGATAAGCAACATATGCTATAAACACTTCAGCATTAATTTATTTTACTCAATGCTAAGATTAAATATATTTCATGGTAATTACTGGAAATAAAATAACTATGTAGCTTCAGGGGAAAACTAACTTAATTAAAGAAATAAATATTTGAGTCAAAATGCTGTAGTTAATTGTATAATTGTTTATTCTTATCTGAAGGTATTACGTGTATCGGTTGATTCGTGTTAACTTTGAAGTTAGTTTTGTACATAAGGAACTATATAAGAAATTAAACTTTTCTTTAAATTCAACATTTCGGTTTTACTAATTCTAAAAACATACTTTTAGATATTTTTTTTTAAATTTCAGTAAGGTTTAAGAAACACGGTTAATTAAATACCAATAAAAACATTAGTATAATTGGCTATTTAATTGACATATACTTTTTAGAAAGTTTAGACAGCTAATATATAGAATACAAGACCCAATTACATTAAAGATACCAGTTTTCTAAATGTTTGTGAAGAGAAAAAAAAAATACATGTTTTTTTTTCTATGACGAACTCCCTAAATCCCAACGCTGAAAATGTAGGAAATGGTCAAATTCTATACTACAGGAAAGAGGAGGGTTGATCTAGAAATTGAACAATTGACTTCTTTCCTTATATACTCATAAAATGTTTTTATTGCACGACGAACTTAAATTTAAGTATTCCTTTAAACTAAATTTGAAGCCAAATAAACCGTTTGAATGTTTCAATGCATAAATAAAACATTAAAAAATTTTAAGTCAGATTAATTTAAGAGAGGAAATTATTAGAAAAAATTAACTAACTTTTAATTGAATTTTTGAAATAAAGGTGTTTCGAATTTTATTTCTTGAATATAATTAATCATTGCGGGTAAGAAAAAGTCGGATACAATTGAAGTTGAGTTACAATGAAACAATCGAAAATATGTCGTATTACTTTCAATGTAGCTAAAATTTCCTTTTGCTTATCGAAGAAGAACAAAATAATTAACATTGAACAAGAAACTGAATAAAAGCAATCTTTATTCTGAAGTTAGGTGTTTAATCAAGTTGAAATTTTGTCGCTAAAAACAATGATGAAAAAAATTAATTAATTAGTTTTAAACAAGCTCCAATTCGACAATTGCCTTAATGACAATTGAAACAAACTCCATCATCTTCAAGATTATCAACATTCAAAGTTTTTAATAATACACCTTGAAACAATAAGTGTTCTTAAGATATCCCAAACATTTTTCCTTAAGGAAATATTATATTTATTTAAAAATAATTGCTGGTTTCACTAGAGTTTTGATCGATTTGCCTGATTCAGCATTCGTATATAAACTGCGCAGATTTAAATTGTGTATTACCAGAATATATCCCAAGTCTCGTTGTACAAATTGTACTGAAAAGTAACAACTTTTGTATAACTTTTTTGTTACTCATTTCGAACTTATGTTAAAAAATAAATATGTTGGTACCATAAATAAACTTAATACTTAAAAAAAACTGAAACTGTTAGCATTTGTTTCGCTCCAAGAAAAATAAGGATTTTTACGTAAACTCTGTCTTCTATTCTCTAGTTTTCTGTTATAGAACCAAGTTATGTACAAAACTTTTATCATAAAAATAACGCATTCAATAATATATAGAAATCCCATTTCTATCCCATTCACCACTTAGCTTATATAACAATCTATGTTATATCTTAACTATGGGCTAAAGATAGAAGAAATAAATTTGAGAATCACTTGTCATATATATCGAAAACTAAAGTATTTATCAATATTACTTTAAAGAGATTAACAAAACTTCAAAAAAGTAGCATATAACATACGTTGTTGTACGAAGATGGAGCTTTTATAAAGAAAAAAAAATTTAAAAATTTTTCTATGCAATACATTTAAACAGAAAATATTCTTACAACAGAATTGAATTTTCTTCCGAATAATATTGTCAGATGTTTCGAATTCAGAAAGAACAGAAAATGTCGATACTCGGAAGATATCCGCTGTCCGTCAATCGATTTTAAAAGTAATAAATCCTACACCAGTGAATAGAAGCCTCTGACATATCGCTTTTGCTTTCGCTTAACGGATCTCTGTCTTTGAGTATTATTTCCGAATTCACTCCAGTGTTTGGATCATTGACCTTTAAGGCAGCATCCTGTATTAGTTGATTATTATCAATCTTATTTCGAAAGGGAAAACTATAGTAGGACATTGTCGAAAACGTTGGAGGCGTAAAGTAGCTCACATAATAACAGGAATTCGAAAGCTGTTGGTTCTAATGTTGGCTGACAGCCAGTTTTAAAGTAGCAGAACATATGAATTGAAGGTTTTTTTGTTTAAGCTTCCTTTACGTTCTCTCAAGTTGTTTCCCTCAGTTTCTCTTTTTTCCTAGCCCGAAGTATGCCTTCACTCTGACACTTGCAACTGTTGAGGGGGCAAATCCCCATAATTCCTAGAAATAAAGATATCTCAAATATCAATCGAACTTATACTATAGATATCTGAACACAAATCACGTTTTTACCAGTTTCGACGTGAATGTAAATAATAATAAAGTTCTAATTTAAGCATCCATAAATTTTAAAAGCATAATTTTAAAGAAACTAAGTAAATAAAAATAAATTGCTTTTGTCACATAAGAAGTTTTGGAAGTTCTCAATGTAACAGAGACGTTTTTTATAACAGAGCATCAAAATTCTGAAAACAAATTTTATAGCCAGTACATTTATTTCATTCATTAATTTATTTTGGTTTAGTTTTATTTGAAAGGAATTTTTTAGTATATTTTATCCATATTCTCAAGTATTTTTTAAAATGAATGCAAGAAAACACAATATTCATATTATATTTTAATTGGGAGGAAACATTAAACTTCATTCTTATAAGCCAGCATTCTTTTTTGTCATTCATTGATATTTTTAGAACTATAAAAATTCTTTTGTTTATTTGTTGCACATATTAAGAGGCAATATAAATACCAACAATTTTAAAATAGCAATGGAAACAAATGAAAAATCATTTTTCAGTAAGGCGTTGCATCAAATATATAATTAGTTCACTATTTCAGAAAGAAAGTGAAAACGTTTGCTTAAAGAATTACGCTTTAACTCAATAATCTTCGATGATAAGTGACTTTCTTGTCATGAAAGAATTGATTTTAACTATAAAAAGTATGCGTCCATTTGAAGGTAAAGAAGATTTTCCTTAAACTATTCCTTTTTTCAAAATAAAAATTTTAAATCCATTTATTCTAAAAAAATTGAGGAATTATTTTATATATAATATATGGTAATTAGTTTTTATAAACATTAAATCTCTTGAAAATTCAGTATTCGCTTCAGAATGTTATGTGTGAGCTATTGTGAACCAAAAAAATCACTTAAAATATCAGTCTAGACATTTTCTTTAATGAATAACACCTCCAAATATAAAGTTTCAGTATTTTATTGATTTAAAAATGGTTTTTCAGTTTTGAATTGAAATTCTTCAGTTTTTCTTTCCACCAAAAGCTTTTTTTCTCCTAAAACCATCTGGAATAAAGTGTCCATAAATTTACACTGGAAATAATCAGGAATAGTTTAAAGGAAAAAATAAGTTTAATAATTATAACTTTTTTTTTCATGCTGTCGCATAGTTATGCTATATAGTTTAATAAGAGATTATTTTAATATATTTTCTTCATTATATACACAGAATATTTATTATTTTTATTTTAATAAATACTTTTTAAAATTATTTATAAAATCGTCTTTCCAAGTTCATGCTACATTAAAATGAAATGAATCTTTATAATCAAAAACAGTTTGTATTTATGAAATTAAACATATTTTTTTTTAATTATAATACATGTAAATTTAAAAAGCTACATGTAAATCTTTTGAGAATATTCAATACGAATATGCATAGTCCTATTTGTAATTTTAAGCAATTTATCTTACATTTTTATTCTGCAAGAACGTGAATTCTTTCTAAAAAGTATCTTTGTTGGGAAAAAAGCTACTACAGATTAAACTACTTTTATTTCTTTTCTTTCTTTACAAGGAGAATAAAAGAGAATAGTTCCCTTTAATGCAAATTTCTTTTTTAATAAATTTCGTTTCTAATTCGTTTATTTCAGTATTTTTATTGGAGATTTCTTTTCTCGTTCTGGTAAGCCAAAATTCGAAAATTAGCTATTTTTCTGCATTTTCCTCAATAATCTCAACAGAGCTAATTCACTGCTTTAAAAGTTGATATTTTATAACTCTAATAAAGATTAAGTTTTAAAAGATTTTTTTTATTTTTAATTACTGTCTTTCTGAAACATAATAAGTGTATATAAATTCTTACAAAGATTTCATATTTTTGGAAAACAAAATTATTCACATTTATTTTTAAATATGTATTTTTAATAAATTCTGATGCACTAGAAAATAAGTGTGATTCGAGTTCTTAAAGGCTTTCTTTTGATAATATAATGAAAGATAAACACGGCACATTCAGAAATAATTTAAAAATTATTAACGATAATTAGCGATGAAAAATAACTCGCAAAGAGACTTAAATGAAGCAAAAATTGATTCCTAAATATAATTTACATAAAATAATTCAATGGTAGTCATTCTCATATATTTTTTTTCTTTTGTGTTCATTGAATATGAAGGATCATTTATTATATTTTACTTTTCAAATTGTAAAATAAAAAAAAACAACAGGTATTTTTCAGTTCATTTTAGTACAATTTTATAAAGAATATTACTTTTAAAATTTCATATGTAAAATGTAATTCTGTGAATGAAAAGCAAGATACAAATTTGACCTTCACAAGAAACATTTAAATATTTCTTCTCGTAAATGCTTTATAGTATAATTTAAGTTTTATTCAATTTCTTTAAATATATTCACGATTTTTTTCCGAATATATTTTATAAATTTACTTTTTTACGTTTTTCTTTACCTTTCATATGGAAAAGGTTCTTCTTACTTCACAAAAGAGTTTCCATAAAGGAAAAAAATATTTTGCTCTCCTTTTCAGAACTATATTTCTTTCTCCAAGTCGTTTATGGAACTAAATATATCTCTTTTGGCACTTTTATAGTTCATTTTAAGATCTTAGAGATTTAAAGGTATAATACCTGCTACTGAAGTCAAGTATATTTTCAGCTTAAAGAAAACATTTTTATGGTTTTATGGAACTCATAGGCTAATATTTTCTAGCTAGGACTAAGAAGTTATAAAAAAAGATCTAATTTTCGCTTTTAATTCAGCATTTTAAATCTCTTTATGTGTAGAAAAAAGCGATGTTTTCTGATATAACGGTAATTTGCTCTAATTCTTTACTGTGTAGTAAAAGACTAATAATCAAAAATTTAAAAACATTAAATTAGAAAAAAATATAATTTTTTGTCAATTCTCAGTCTTCTTAATAGTGTTTACAAAAGAAACGAAATCCCGGCGCTTAATCCATGGCTATCTTAGTTTTTGGTATCTCAAGGAAAGGAAATTTTAATATTTTAGACATTATAATGCCTTGGACTGTGATAAGAAAAAATTTCATTTGCTGTCATTTTTTTTAGAAAATTGTCCTCTTTCCTCATTTGAGTATTAAGAAATTAAAAAAATGGTTCAAATAATATAGAATGATTCGTGGAATAGAATGAAATACTAGCTACAATTTCTTGCAATAATTTACGTGCTTTCAGTGTACAGTATATATCTGTAGATAAGACAACCTTCAGATCAAGTGTAAATTTTCAGCCATTCAGACGCCGGTATAAATTTTCGTTAAAGTCTTACAGTTTTGGAATACATCTATCCTATAATACAACCTCCATGAATTTAGTTAAGATCAGAGATCATCATTTAGAGCAAATTTTGCTTTCTTACATCTGCCAGAACTATTTAAAGAAGTACGGACTGAATAACAAACTTATGTGCATCTCTAACAGGTTTATTTGTCGCGGTAATCTAGTGGTCATGATTATAAACTCGTAGCCAGTGTTGTTCCGTCGAGTCGTGTATTCCAGTTCAGATTCCATTCAAGATCTTCCATGAAGTGGAGTGAGTTAAAACTCTCGAGGCTTCAAGTTTTCCCTTTGACGTGGTGTAGAAGTTTGGACCAGATGATGCACTCTCATATGCTGTACTTATCATTTGACCGAGGCTCAAAATTACGACATCTGTCACCAATAACCCTTGTGTAGCTTCTAAGTGCTACGTTAATAAAGCAACAACCAATCAAACTAACAAGTTTATTTTTTTGCAAGTGGGTGACTAGACGTCTCGCTTTTAGAGGGATAGTCCCGCTTTTTAACAATTTATCCCTCGTCCCGTGGGATTTTAAGAAACCCCCGATTTTTAGAACGAATGCACGACAAGCTAGGAAACGATGGGAGAACGGGAAGGGAATATACGGCCCAAGGACTTCCATGTAGCTATTTCACCAGGATATGAGCTTTATATTATTTTTGTAAATTTTATTTTGTTGCACTTTAATAATAAAAATCATTGTTGCGAACTGATTATCAGGAACTACTTATAAGAGTTCGCCTTGATCAGTTGCTAGAATACGACCACCATTGTTTGGACTTGAGGAACAGTGGCATTTTTTGGCATTGGCAGCTACAAAAACATTTTGTAGCTTTAAAATGAAGAGAGAAAACTTTGTACACTTCCACAGATTTTATTCATCTTTATACATATTCCGCTAGCAATCTAGCATCATTTGGAACGTTGTTGCAAAGGAATTACATCTTATACAAAAATTGAAAACGGAGGGGAATTTTAGAGGGGAGAAGGGTGTGAGGAGTTTGTTGGTCGTCCACGAAGTAACGCCTTCGCATATTGAGTTTTGTAACTGTCTCTCATGCGATACACATCGTACTGCGAGCTAGTGCTAGTTAATCAATTGATGTCACCAAATCAGCTATTCAGATTATTTATGTTTGTAATTTATTTAGGTACAAAAGGTAGGTATTTTTTAGGTACCAAATTTTTCATCAAGTCCCCCCCCCTTGTTAATGGTGTCCCGCTTTTCGAATGTTAAAATCTGGTCACCTTATTCTAGAAGCACATGCCTAGTCAAGAACTCGCATGTACCTCCATACAAATCAAAAGTGTTGGATTTCTAATGCTATGGATGGCAATAAGGACGATTTGTTAGAGAATACTGATGACGAAGCTGAAATCGACTCTTAGATACAGAATGGGACCCATAACAAAGTTCGCAACAGAGATAGTGAAGAGCTATTTGTCTTAGGTGATGAAGGTGAGGAATTTGTAGGAACACATTATAGTAGGATTTGTTTTTTTTATAATGATTTTAATTTTTTATAAATTTCAATCTTTTTTTTGTGCATCTGTCTTATAAGACAACCATGGATTGAGCCTTTTTTGTGATTTGGCTGACGTTTTATCTTCACGCATTTGAATGAATCCTTTATTTGATGAGAAGATATTTTAGAAATCCAAGTACATACATATGACAAGTAAAACAAAAAAATTTCAATAAAAGCTTAGCGAGGTATAAAACCCAAGGTGGTTTTTGATTTTATTACCGTTTAAAAATAAAACTCTTCAGTAATTACTACACATAATAACTAACTGTATACAATAATATTTATTCAATACTTAATGCAACATTCTAAAATGTATATCACAGAGTGGCGATAAAATATTTCTCAAAATAGCAGAAAGACTATCGAAAAAATTCCTTTTTGTGTTTTTATCTTGGCGACAAAAAACTATTTTCCCTCCAACTTTGTCGATCCCTATCGCAACAATCTCACATGACCTCAGGCGCAGGCATCTACTACGAGGAAAAGAGCTTACGTCACAACTTAGGAAAGAGGCGCTACGTCACAAAGTTAGAGAAAATATTTGTACTCCAATTTTTAACAAATCACGTACAAGTTTTAATTTTTCTCATAGCTGAAGCCCTCCAAAATTCTTCGTGTCCAAGCAGACTTAATGAAAACAATTTGTGGATGTTAAAGGATTTGCTTTGTATCCATATTGTCTATCCTTGAAACCAAAATATATATACAACGAAGGAGATTTTAATTTTAAATTGTGTGCGTGACTCTACATAGTAGGAAATTATTATAATTCTTTAAATTCAAAAGAGTAGAATCTACTGTCTTATAAGTAAGACTTTCAGCGATGTTGATATACTCTTGATTTATCTCAAAATTTATCATTATGCATGACGTAATAACCTAAAGCACTCTATTTTTCCCTGAACTGACCAAATGGTTGTGTTAAATTTCAGCAATATTGTGTCATTCTTTTAATATGGTTATTTATAGCTTATCGGCTGATGAAAAATGTTTATTAGTAGCATAAATAAATAATGCAATATAATTTACACCAAATGTTTTCCACGCGGTTAAAGTCTGAAGTTAGATTTGGTCCTGTGGTTAAACTTTAACTTTTTCTTTTATTAACCCATTCCTGAGTCGATTTAGATGCATGAAAAGATACATTGTCCTGTAGAAATATCCAGTAAGCGCAACCCAATAAAAGTCCAAACGGGATCAGATTATCATATTGCATAGCTTGATATTATGCAGAGTCTATACAGTTCGGAATTATTTGTAATTCTCCCAATCCATCCTGACACTAAATGTTACCAGAACCATTACTGATTCTTCTCCTATTCGTCGATTGAAACATTCTTTCGATTTCTTCTTAAGTCGTGTCAATAATATTTGTAGCCATCGGGACCGTCAAGGTTTAATTTTCTTTCATCAAAAAAATATAACTTGTTTCCATGCATCGCTCCATGATATGATACTCTGAGGTTGAGCAGTTGAAAACAGCGTATTTCGTTGAATGCCGCACGCATGACATACGATGCTGCTTAAAGTCCTATAGAGATGTGATGGAATCTCGGTAGACCCGAAATTTGAGGCCCGCATCCGAAAATCGCAAGGATTCAAGTCTGGAGATCTGGTGGGCTCAGCTTCAGAAAATGACATCTCATGATTCTGCAGTCAGTAAAAGGAAACGGACTACCTGTATTCCTAAAAGAGAAGAGCGCCATCTTGCAAAAACACTGCTGCTGGTAGACATAGCCATGTTTCCAGAGCCGGAATCACAGATTACAGCAGTAACGATGCGTATCATTAGCCGGTAATACTGCTCGCCACAAGACCTGCGCTGCTGTTGTGCTCTTCAAAAAAATATGGCACCGTTTTATGCGAAGACTTTAACAGTATCAGGCAACCCAAATATGACAATTCTGTAAGTTAATCGCACTCTGTCCTCACGAGCCACATCCGTCACCGTAACATTCCAAAATTGCTCTGTGAGAAGCATGTATCGCGTATGAAACTACAACTCAAAGGTTTGTCGGCCTCAAAGTTCATGTGTAAAAACTTCTGCATAAGAGACAGTTTATTGGGATTATTACGTAACGCCCTTTGAAGAATTTTGTCAACTATAGCACACAAGATTTTTAAATAGATTCTACAATATACTTCACACATATGCTGTCCATGAAACGGGACATTCTGTTTTCCTCTATTTATATTCACATTCACTCCCTGTGCTACAACACATTTACTTTCTCGTGCTCGCTGAATGGTAAATAATACAGGAGATTCAAATTTTATAAATTACGCTTTTCAACCCTTGGCTAGTGATAGTGGGCAAATGGCACAAGAGCCATATTTGGTTAAGCCATGCGAATATTTTGTGAAAAATACCACAGTTTCCTCGGCTGGTGAGTAAATTTTTTCGAGACAACTTGAAGGAAACGAAATTTTCTGTAGCCGAGTCACCCTTTTTTGTAAAGTAATTTGGTCAAACAAACACACTTTTCCTGCATAGTCAATATCATTTTCCTTATGATGGAAAAAGATATAACTTTAACTCTCTTATCATAGCTATAGCGTGTCTTTCTACACAGCATAAATTCATCTAGCGTTGTTGTTGTTCTTTTTTAATTAGCATTTTAAACATCATTTTTAGATAAAATTCAGGTATCTCACTATGCCATTCACCAAATTTCATAAAATTCTACTGAATAGTTTTTAAAACAAGTTGCCCGCAAATTATAGTTATTACTATAGAAGCCTGTTATAAATAAATAAGTAGTGAAAGCAGAAGTGATTTATGTTTGTTGATTGCAAATGTAATTGAAATATGGTTTATTTCAATTCTTTGAATTTGATTCACGCTAAAGGCTGGTGACAAAAATATTTTTTAAAAAAATTCATAATGAAAAAAGGTTAAAAATAGGCAAAAGAATCTGCAAAAATTTGAAAAGACGCTTACATAATATAAAATTCATCTATTGTGAAAATAATTTTTGATTCATTAAAACAAAATTACTATTGAGTAAACTTTCAACTTGTAACATACCATAGCACCCTCTAATTATTTAGAACGGGTTTATTAAT
The DNA here is from genome assembly GCA_019974015.1 of Nephila pilipes. NCBI lineage: Eukaryota > Metazoa > Arthropoda > Arachnida > Araneae > Nephilidae > Nephila > Nephila pilipes. Next base: position 158,227 of record BMAW01082456.1, read on the forward strand.
GTGTGTGTGTGTGTGTGTGTGTGTGTGTGTGTGTTATTTAAAAATAGTCTGATCATAAAATTAGAGAGAAAACAAAACATATAAATTAATACGCACGAAATCGAGATTTATGAATACATTATAAATATCTTTTATCTCCTTTGGAACTTGAGGAAAATTAGCGTTGTTAAAGGACCATTATGTGAAACTGGAATTAAGGTTCGTTTGTATTTTGCTGATGTTAAATCATTTGTTTGATGTCGAGTAAAATGGAAACCTAAAATAGAGTTTTATCTGCATTTCAGTTCACCAAATTTTCGCTGCGTTTTAATTTTGGGAACTCATTGCACACACCACCTTCTAATGATAAGCGTAATTAGGGTATGGTCCTAGAATATGTCTCCTTAACGTAGATAGACACTTTAGATAAATGATTTCAACATATATTTTTGGATGTTAATACAAAATATTCCCAATTTTACTTTTCACTCTTCAAGTATTTGCGGAAATATAAATTAATATACATGAATATTCAAAACTTTATGAATTGTAGTAACACATTAAGACATTGTTATACAAGATGGGATTATTAAACAACGAGATTGATGCTGTAAAGCATTTTATTCAGATTTCACACATAGCTACATATTATCACCTTCAACACACACCCCACCTCTATCCTTACAAAGCTCCAAGTGAATCTTCCATTGTTCGAAAGAGTGCTGGAAGACTTCCTTCAGATGTGTGCGGCTTTCTCTTTCATGGTTTCAACAACTCAAATCTTGTTCTTTTTAATGCTAATTTCATCTTAAGAAACAGATAGATGTCGTATGACTCAAAACCCGTTGAATAAGGTGGATGGTCTAGCACTGGGCGGACATACTTGTCTAAAAACCTCTTGATAGAAAATGTGGAAACAACCGGTGCATTGTCTTGGAAGAAAAATTTTTCGTACGGATTCTTTGTCAATTTTTATAAATTTATCAATTCTCGAATGCTTAACCGACGGTCAGATCAAACCAGATTATCGATTTTTTCGATATTGTCATCCTTTTTTGACGTGGGAGGGCGACCCGGGAGTGAATCATTTTCAAAGTCTTCTCGACCACCTTGAAAACTCTTAAACCTCTCCAAATCACTTGCACGGGGTATACATCCCTTTCCATACACTTCTTTCGATAAATTGTAAGTTTCCGTAGCGGATTTTCAAAGTTTCATGTTAAACTTCACAGCAATTCGTTGCTCTCCGATCATTTTTCCAGCGAAACAAAAAAAAAATTGACTATAATGCGAACGACGGTTACGAGTATACTGATTTGCTGACAGATCCGATAAGCACTGCATTGGAAATAGAAGGCTTCACGCTAAACAAATGTCCGTCGCTATTGTTAGACGCATTCGTACTTCTTTTGTAGCAGCGTGTTGTGTAGCAATTTCTTGTGAAATTTCGCAATTCTGGCGAAACAAAAAATAACTCTAATGCGAATATATAAATAAGTGACTTAACATTTTATTTAACTATTTCAATCACTTATTATATTATTTCCTTTAACTGTTAAAACACATACATTGAGTGGGGAATGTTTTTTCTCTCCCTGGATAATTTTTCTTTTCATTACATCTCAAAATAATGCCTATAGATGAATTCAATTTATTACATTTTTTAATTATTGTTACTTACATTTTTATATGCTTATCGATTTTATAATGGCGATTGATATCGTTTGACGTATTGATATTATGCTGATATGAGATAAGTTTTTCTAAATAAAATTGCTCAATCTATGAAGAAAAAAAATCAAATTTTCTCTGTAATTACTCCTTATATTTTTAAAAAGATTCCAACCTAAATTACATTATTATATTAAAAACAGTTGTATTTATACTATTACTTAATCTCAAAGGAATGTTTCACAATAGTTTTTTTCATCATAAACATATGCAAAAAAATAATGTTGTACACAAATGGCCCTTTTTATTTATTTTTTTAAATCATTTCTATGTATGCAGAAAAATATTTAGTACTGATACGTTGTTTAACTTTTTATCAGTATATCATTGTTACATATTATTCTTATGATGCATATTGAGGATAACATTTATTACAAAAGTTGATGTTTTTATGATAGCTCTTTCAGACATTACAAGAAATTTATAAGTTTCAGATATCACTTTAATTTGAAAAGACATAAATTATTTGCCTAGCACATATATCTACAAACTTCCTATTTACACCCTTTCTACGTGATATTTTTCAGATTTATTCTTAAAACTTTTCTTTGAGTGAATGTTATACTTTTTTTAAGAAAGGCATTTTGATAAAGAAATAGGTTTGCAAATATGTTTTAATGGAATCGTATAAGAAAAAGGAAATTATAATTAAAAAAATAAAATCGTGACTGAAAAATCTAAAATATACCTAATTTTTGATTAAAGATAAAAAAAAATTATTTAAATAAATGAAAAATTATTAAATCGAATAGAATCATAAACAGAGAAATAGAGTATATCTACAAACGCAACAAAATAAAAAATGAATTATTATCCAGGAAAAAATAATTGAAAAAACTTCCAAGCTGAGACTTTTTCTCATTTCGAAATCGTATCGATTTTTGTCAAACTTTTCGACAAAGACACTATCATTCTTTTTAACAAACTTACTACAGATGAGAAACTCTGACGCTTAAGCCCGACAACTCTATTCTTTGTAGACTTAAATAAATTGGGCTTAAGAGCTTTTAAGACTTTATATTGTTTATTGCTACAAAAAAAAAGGAAAGTATAAGTAAAAATTTTATTCATTTTCTAAATAATAAGACTTTCCGCTTTCAGCATCTGAGCTTTAATAAATGAAAAACGTTGTATAAGAATCGTAGATGCAGAGAATTGAGGCACTTCCTGATCTGAAATTCTTTTTAACAAACTTTTAGATTGTCATCTTTAAAATCAAAGAACGAGAGATGAACTCTACCAGAAATAAATATCGTAATATTCGCATAAGTTTGTGCATTTTTAAAACTGTCAGAAGTCTTAAGAATAATTTTTAAAATTATTTGAACAAATCAAAAATATTTCATGAAAAACTATTTTTTCTATTTTGATTTATAATCTATATATATATAAGCGAAATACCACTGACTGACTCATCACGATATCTCTAAGACTATACAACCGATTGACTTGAAATTTGGTACAGTTACTCATTTTGCAATGTAGACGCTCACTAAGAACGGATTTTATGGAATTCTTAACCAAAATGTAGTTATCATCGGTTAATCTTTTCTTACCCATCGGTTATGTCATTTTGGCGACTTTATCGCCAAAAATTACATGACCAACGCCAAACGGAATATATTTTTTTAAATGTATACTGTGTATCGCTACCAATTAAGTTTACTTGCAAGATTTGCGCGTGCGAAATGGAAAAATACCAAATAATTTAATATTGAAGCGCTGATGGATGATTGGCAAGATTTTGGAGAAGAGGCTCTTTTTTGCAAAATATCACCAAATATCTTCCACCGCCAATTAGAAGCATTTCAATGACCTTGCATTGTGAATTTTAAAAAGCTATACTATGGTAACCCCAGCTGATTTCGGTTTTGCTGAGCAAACGATAATTTTTATTGTTGTGGAACCTAGACGTAAGTTTTAAATTTATGAGAAAAGTGTTTTATTATTAATAATGATTGATAAACTACATTTGTAAATCTAAACGCAATCTAACCAAGTTATTGAAGTTGGGTTTTAACAAATGAATAATAACGGTATGTTATTCATGTCATTAATAAAAAAAATAAGTAGCTATCAAAATATATATTTTGATGTATGCATTAATTGTAACCTAATGTAAATATCATGCAAAAGTTTTGTTTCTGTATTTTGGTAATTTTTAGTTTTTGTTTTCTAGGAAATAAACATTTTTCATTTTTTAAAATGGCTGGATATTTTATTGTTTTCAGACTACAGAATTATTTTTAATGCTATGATTTTTAAGAGCTATTCTGTCTATTCAATTGCAGTTCCAGATATGCTGCTACCGTAAGAGTTATCCTTTTGCAAAAAGGATCACGTAATACGGGTGACTTTTTGCTAAAATTTTTTATTATACTTCATTTTTTTTGTTAGTATTTTTTGTTGAATTTTAAAATAATTTGATTTAAAAAAGTTAATTTCGGTTATATTTTTTAACTTGAAAAGTATTTCATTGTAGGTTAATAAAAATTGATTTTTCATATTTACTTTTCAGTTATAGTTCTTAATAATGGATGTTGAATATATTTGGATCGATGGAATACCTACTCCTTTCAAAGTTTTTAAAATTCTTGGCGACGGAGCATGTTTATTTTCGTCTCTGTCTTTGCTGGTGTTCGGTGACATATCGATGGCGTATAAAATGAGAAATATTATTGTTTCTCACGTGTTTGACAACTGGGATCGGTTTAAATGCTACACTCAAATGCTATCTGGCGCCCCTTATAATACTAACGATTTATATTTTACCAAAATGTGTAAACCAAACACGTATGGATCTATTTGCTAAATTATGGCGGCGGCAGAGCTATTTCCTATTCAGTTCGAAGTGTATCAATGTGGCTGCCATTTAGCTTCTGTTGGGGAAACAATTCAGGGGGGGAAAATATTACGTTTTACTGGAAACTGTAATAGTTGTCATTTTGATGTTTTATTTAAATAGTTGGATTAAGAAATAGAAGTAAAGTTAATCCTGGTTATAATAATGTGAAACAAAATGAAGAAAATGTGTCATCTTTAGTGTTTCAGCCTCAAGAAAATGTGTCTGTGTTAGTTTCAAAGACTCAATCAATATCTAACATTGATTTTTCAAGTTCAAGTGAATCAATTATTAATGATGTAATATCTCTTCAACTAAATAAAGGTAAAAGAAATGAAGAAAAAGATTCACAAATTCAATTAGATATAAACAAGTAAGACCAGCTGCTACAAAATATATTCAAAGTCATCCTGAAGAACATAGAGAAGCTGCTTCAAAATATACTAAAAGCCATCCTGAAGTACATAGAGCGTAAGAAAATACTTTTCTAATACCCCCCACGTGAATCAGGCAGCTGTAATTAAATACAATGATAAAAGATCAAAAGTTAATTTAGCGCCATGGACTTCCAAAAATTTGTCTGGTTTTAAATATGAAATATATATTGACTATTCAAATGATAAAATTGTCAGTATCGGAAAACGTTTGCCCTGTTCGAGGTGCCGTGCTTTAAAAGGATAGAAGAACCTCCAGGAATGTGCTGGAGTGGTGGTCAAGTCCTGCTTCCTGTTATTAGATCCTTCCCTGAACCTTTGAATAGTCTTCTTAGCCATAAGGATCAGCTTTCAGAACATTTTCTTTCTACAATTCGCAAGTATAATGGATGTTTTCAGATGACGTCATTCGGAGCAAAAGAATTGAAGGAAGGAAATTTTATGCCAACATTTAAAATCCAGGGCCAGGTATACCACAGGATAGGTAGCCTATTGGCTGAGCCTCCTCAACAACCTTCTTTTCTTCAGTTTTACTTTCTCTGTGATGATGAATGTGAAAGAAACATTCATTGTGGTATTTTCCCAGGTGTTAAGCGAGAATTAGCCAATTACAAAAGGAGCTACATGAACATAACAGGTATATTCACGATTTCAAAGCTGCTGTTGATTCAGTTCCTAAAGACCAAAAGGAGTTAAAGGTTATAATTAATGCCGATAAAAAACCATCTAGAGAACACAAAGGTCGTTTCAATGCTTCAATTTTCTTGATATTTTATGTATAGATTCCAAAATATAATATTATCGTCTGCCCAGCGAAGCGGGCGGATATCAGCTAGTTTTCTTATAAATCCAGTTAATATTAGAGTATAACTGTGAACTAGGAATAATATTTTATACCGGAAAAATTGAAAAACAAATTGTATAATAAGATATCCCACTTTCTATATGATATTGAATATCATTTTTTTTCCATATTCTACATATTTTTATCTACCTTTCTACATAATTTCTGGTTTTTTATTTCCAAACATTTGTCAAAACACTCAACACGTTTTTAAATTCTGATATCAAAGAAATCTTCCACCTATGAAGAAGCCCAATCCATGTCTGCAGTTTTTACTTCGTCATCGTTGAACCGTTGACAACCAAGGATCTCCATTAAGTACCAAAACAAATGAAAATTACTTCGAGCAAGTTCTGGAATGTAAGAGGGATGATCCATTGTTCTCTGCCAAAAGACCTAATTAAACCTTGTGTTTGTGCAGAAACATTCTCACCCACTTTAGAACTTCATTGTCACACAATGCATTATCACAATAAACTTCACAGATCTGACAGTGAATTTCCACTGCTGCCAATTTTCTTGCACGCAAGAACCGAATTACATTTCATATCTCACAGTACGCGGCGTCTCAGTTTTCTTAAGCATTAACTTCTACACAAACAGACGACTCGGCTGCATATAGCATTCAAACGCGTAAAGCAATCTTCGAGGAAAGACGCATGCGCACTGCGTCGATCATGTGTCATTCCTAATCTCATTCACAAACGTCACTTATTTTTAAAAAATAATCCTTATACATTAAATAGGTTTGAAAAATAAGAAATCTAAAGATATATATCGCTCTTTTTTTTAAATAAAAGATTAATAAATATTCGAATTAATGGGTCTCATATAATGTTAAGTCCAGACAAATTACAAAAACTTGGATCATACTTAAGATTATTACTATCAAGAAGAACCCAAATACCATCACAAAGACAGATTATTAATCAGTAAAATAGCGTAAATAAAAATAAATGTCTGATCTAAAAGATAAATATATAATTTTAGCCAAAGAAGAATATGCAATTCTAATCTTAGTATAAAAGTGTAAAATTTGACTACATAAGTACAATTTTTGTCAGTTTATTAAGATTTTGTATGCTAATTTTTAACTCATTTAATTTTATTGTAAAAAAATAATAAGATTCAAGTAAATATAAATTCAAATACTATTCATGGAGGAAAGAGTTTGAGAACAAGTTTAAAACAATATATATATATATATATATATATATATATAAGATACCGTTCCTCTATAATGGTCTCAGTAGCTTAGTGGTTATGGTCGAGGAATCGTGACTGGCGTTGTTTTCGTCGAGTCTTGGGTTCTAACACTGAAGACCCTGAAGACCCACGTTGCACGTTAAATCTGTCTCAATCTTGAATCCTTCCGTTGAGGTGGTGTAAAAGTTTATAAAGAGAGGTTCCTGCTCAAATGTCATCTTCGTCACTTAACCGAGGTTATATATTCTGATGTCATTAAATTAGTTTTTGGCATTCGAAGACGTCCTCTTGATACATAAATAAGTTACAACTCTGGAATATTTCTTAAAACTTAAGCCTCGAATGCTATTTTATCAAATGTTATATGCTTTTAAAAAAAACAATGAAAAATTATGTCCATAAAAAAAGGTTTTTTTTTAATAATGTAATTAAGACAATATATACACAAACACGAACGTCTCGGAATCGGACAATAACAAAAAATCTGAAGCAATAAATTGATCGAGAATATTGTCACGCAGATGTTGGAGTAGGTTGAATTGAACACACAAGAAATACCTGAATAACGTGATTTATTAACAGACAAAGAGCAGCTACACTTGGCATTTCTCTCACATTGCGAACACGTGGGCTTATATACTACATGGGAATATTCCAGAAAACTACACAAGAAATGTAGTGAATATTCTCGAAGGTTATAAAAATTACGGTAGAAAACAATTTAACAGGAATTTTAGTGATATCAGTACTGGGGTTTGAACTCTGTAAACAAATGTTTCACCTCTTCACCATCCGTGCAAGCAAGCTTCATGGCAATAGGGAATAAAGCAGAATCCCTAAATTTAAACAGGAGAAGAAAATTACTTTCCATTTCCTCTTAAATATTTTGGTACTGTTAGAACTTTAACTGTAAATTATCGACATTTTTTACTGAATAGATCATTTTAATTATCACTTGAGTCACGGGATCAAAACTTTTGAAGAATCAATAAAAAAAATATTACACAAGTAAACCTATTTCCAATGTCTTTTTGGGGCTAACTGTGGTATTTCGACTTTAAAGCTTATAAACATATCATATTTTTTTTATTTAAAAACAGTAATTTTTTAAGAAATGTTAAAAACTATCTTTGACTTTTATGGTTTTAGCAAGAAAGAGAGTTACGTGTTATTTAAATCAAATAAAAACGTCAAACTGATCATATTTTAAATAAAAATTAGTGAAGAATATCACTTAAATATTAACATTTTCATGTTTTTCTATCATTCAGGTTAATAATCATATTCCTCGTTATTCTTATTCTGGATTGTCGTCAACTTCTGTTGTTTCGATTAAATGGCATATACTCTTCCAGAATTCTCTATAAAAATCATCTAATTTTTTACTATTTATTGACGCTTTCAATGCGCCGGCTTTGATTAATGTAAGTGACACAGGGTTAAAAGTTTTCTCATTAACATAAATGAATCGTTAATGATTTCATAAATAAACTCATTGGCTATGATGATGCCTATTTTTTTATTAAAATTATGATGAAAACTCCTGTATGTCAAAGGATCAAATGCTCTTTTAGAATACTTCTCTCGTTCGATTCTGTTGACAAACATCTTTTTATATAAAGTTCGGCCACCTTTTCTTAAATTCCAGAATATTTTAAGTATTCGATTACATGAATTTTAAATATTTAACTGTAATTTGTAACCGAGTTAATGTATTGTTTTGAGGCGATCGTGTTTTCGCACAATTTTTTGATCAATCCTTAATCGCGGACATTTGGTAAAAATGAATGGCCATACTCAGAAAAATACTATTAAACTTTTTACAAATCATTTGGAAGTCAGTCAAAGTCAGCATCAATCTTAACGTTTTATTTTTGTTTTGTCCATGATAACCATTGGAAAACAGGTATAAAGGCTTAGTATGATGTCCAATATTATTTTCGATACTATGCCACATCAGAGAACAAATCTATTTCTATCCTTCGTTGGCGGTTTCCTCTTGGTACGTGTAAAATATTTATTAGCATGTTTTCAGATCTAATTATGCAAAAACAATGAGCCGATAATTGCACATAAATAAAACATATTTTGTATTAATAAGTGTGACAGTGGTAAATTTTGCTTAAAATAGAATATTATGGGGCTACCATATCATCTTTTTCCTTACAAAGAGTTTGAATTAATACATGCAAGAACCACTTAAGTCAGGGACTTATTTTGCATATGCAATGAACGACGATTACGCTATATTCTTTTAACAGGAAAAAACGTTGTCTCTTGTGTGGGTTTTAACCAGATTGTGGGTCTACCTTTAACGATGCATTCAAGAAAAAAAAAGAATTTTAGAAAAAAAAACTTGACTTATTTAGTTTTTGAAATGACATTGTAACTGAAATTTTTTATATTAATTGTATCTGAAATATTAATTGTATCTGAAAAATTTTTATATTGGATTTATCATTGTTATTTCTAAAAACCGATTAAACATAAGGTTGGGAAAGAGAAGCGTTTAGAAAGATTGATACATATACAACAAAATTTAAGAAATGTAATACAGCAATAAACTGAAAGTTATAAACAACATAAGTGGAGGGTGTTGCCTTTTTCAGCTTGCTTCGTTTTCTAACTCTAACAAAAGCAACTGCAAAAGTAAAAGTTTATTTGTATATACTTAAAATTTAGCTCCAATCTGATTTATTTTATTCCTCTGGAACTTTCAACTTTTATTCGAATGAAAAGAACTATTAATCCCATTCATCAAGGACTAGATTTTAGAATGAATTAAATTCGAAGAAACGCAATTTTAAAAAAATAATAATTTAATGTTGTACGAATTTAAATTTAAAGATGCTTATGTATTTAAAGTACTCTATTTTAAAAATATTAACTAATTTAAAAATTGCTTGCAACTCAGTAGTACAATTTATCAAAATATAATTTCAGTATCTTAACACACACACTAGAGTCGATACTATCTATTCTAAGGATTAAAATATTTCATTCCTACTGTATTAATTTGGATTAAGAAATTGAGAATAAAAATAAGCACATCACCTGTTGCCAAAAATTATAACGTGCAAAAAAAAAAGATTTTAAAATATGTTGTAGCTCATATAAGATACAAAGTATTAACTTAAAGAGGAAACTTATTAAAGAACCGTAGGGTTTGTGCAAGCGTAAAGATCTCTGTTAATATAACAATTGTGTTACGCTCCGTAGAAAGAAGATTTAAGAAAGGGCCTTATCATTTTCACTTCGCGAAGAGTTTCGAATTTTTCGCAGCACTTTGTTTATCATTTTGTTATATTTAAACATAATTAGTAGCCTGGACCTTGAACGTGCTTAAAGGGCATGAAAACTTCGTCATTCCGGAGCTGTCGAGTATGTTTATGAGGTATATACCTATTTTTAAAAGTTATTACGGAATGTTCACTCACTTTTTCCTACATCAAAGAATTGATGAAAAAAGTAACACATATAAAGTATTCTTGGTGGAAAACAAGTTTTTTGAAAAATATATCAAATCATCTGATTCAGATACCATATTTTGTAAATGAAATGTTCTGTTTTTGTTTATTATTTCTGTAAAGTTACACGTTTTATGAAGTCCGTTACATTTAAATCATTATTCCGAACTGTTATTCAAGTGAAAACATATTTTCATCGTTTTATTCTGATATTTTTCCTTTAATCCGTTTTTAATTGATTTGAAAATTATATTCACCAGTTCCTTTTCCAAAATACAAGTTTGTTTTATAATTGTGCATTTTCAAATTAGACATGTCCCACGTAAAATTATTTTTTTGTCATAAATGGTCTAATTTTTGAAACTGTATATTCATTTTTTCCTATGTTTGATCTCTTTAAATTTGCTTATATCAGAACTTTCTATCTAGAAGTTATCGTAAGTATTCATATTTAGTATCCAAAATTTCCCAAGTTTGGATTTTCATTTCGCTATGAAAGTTCATTGATATTTTTGAAAAAAAAAGCAGTGGAAAAAATAAACGAAAAAATAGAATGCAAAGTCAATATATACAAACAAGAAAAAAATATTATTATTCATTCTAAAGCACCCTTATTAATTTGTGCAAAAGATTGCTTGAGTTTTTTTGACCTGAACATTGGATTCCATGAATTTTTATTACAAAATGCTACACTGTCTCGCAAGAAAGCAAACGGCTTAAAAGGAAGAGTAGAATGAAAGAAAAGGAAAAGTGACAAATTTTTTTCCGATGAACAGACAAATCGATTTCGGGGTTTTCTATTGCAGAATCACTCAGTTTTGCGAAATACGAACAAAATCCTTTTATGCACCAAGCTTCAGTTTCAAAAATCCAATAATACCTAGCGGAAAGTTTTGGAAATGTTATCGAGGGAATATTTCTATTTCCAACATTGTGTGGAGGTTTCTAGTCTTCGCATAAATGTATTCTTTTTAAAATTTCCGCTCCAAGTTATCGTGTCCGATTCAGCTGGTCGAATTCTTCGTGTTCCGCCTCTGCGCATTTTCAATTAAAGCATTCATCAGGATTACTTTTTGCTGGAATATTGGAAAGGTTTCACATACTAAAAAATTATGCTCCTCTAATTAAATTGTGCATCCGACGGATTTTTACTATATGTATCTAACAAGAATATATTGAATAGGTATTTTTAATACATGCAACACTTCAAATAGCAAATTTAACATTGACTTGATAACACGTCTTATAAAACTCATTCAGAAAAATAAGTCTTCAGATTCTGTTGACATAGAGGAACTCTGTTCTAAATGGGATTCATTGTTGTGATTCTACTTCAGTTAATAAGATTCTAGGTTACAAGAGCTGAAAGCTATAGAGCTTCCCGGATGGCGTAGGTTAGAGGTAATTGGGATATTGTGGAGGGAGCTCAAACCTCGTTCTATCAATCAACTGTGAATAATCCTTGCAACTACTGGTGTCCTGTTTATGCATTGAAACGTTGATAATGACGAATCGCTTGTTGTAAAAACCATTCCCGATTTTTCATTCCTAACGTCATTCTTTACATCTTTTTTATACTGTTTTCTGGCATGGCTTAACCATTTCTGCCAACATTATCGAATGGTGGCCTCGCTCCCGAATGTCGATCTATCTTTCTATTTGTATGTTCTGTATTTTCATTAATTTTAACGTCCTTTCTTAAGCAGTACAGAATGCTTTTTCTTAATTAGAACCAGCATGAGAGACAATAATACAATTAAGTAAGAAGTATCAAATTTGAAAGAAATCTTTGACCTAAAGTTAGAATTTCTCGTTTTTTTACAAGCCACTCAATGGCTCATTTGTAATGTGCGGAAGCACTAACTAATCCTTCATTTACTGTAAAGAGTTGATCATTTGCAAGTTGCAATTGAAAAGTTTTGCTTATGAAATCAAGTTAGATCGGTGACTCGTTCTCGGTCAGCTTGTTGTCTGTTTCAGAGTACATAATAAAAAAATATTCAATGAGCAAAGAATTCTAAAGAAGTGATTCATACATAAAAATTAAATCACTAAACAAATTTGGCACGATTACGGCTCATAACTGAATAATTATATCTGACAAATGGGACAAAACAAAGCTCTTAATTTTGTGATAGACACAAAAGGGAAATTAAAATTTATTTTTTAAAATACCTTAGACAATCAGATCCAATATTCAGATAGAAACTAATCTGATTCCTTATTGATTATAAAACGTCCGAATTAAGAATGAATAAGAATATTTGAAAATGCGATAGTTAACTTTACAAACTGTTTATTGATCAGTTAGTGATGTCTTTTATTAATAATCACCAGCAATGCCTTGATTGATTATCATTAGTATCATTTTGAAATGCAGGAAAATTTATATCCAAATATCTGTATCCCAAAAGGGAATTTATTTATTGTTTTTTAACGTCCAACTTAGAAGCAACTCTATTGGTTACGTACCTAGCAGTTTTAAATCTCGGTCAAGTGACGAAGAAGACGCCTGAGTTGGAACCTTCCGCTCCGAACCTTCCGCTCTTACATAATGCTATCATGAGGATTTAAATTTTCGACAGATTTAACGTGCATAAGACCCTCTGCACGGCGAGATTTATTAGAATCAGGACTCGAACACGACTCGACAGAAACAACGCCGTTCTCAAGCTCGCGACCATAATTATTAAGCTACCACAGCCTCCCAAAAAGGGAAATAAATTAGGAAAGTTATAATTTAAATCTTTTACATCAATAAAATGCTCTCTCAACACTACAAATTCAAAATTATTGGATTCAAGTCATTCCTTTATTTTGCCTTTAAAACAAATCACATCGAGAAACTGATTTTAAAACTTTAATAATTCGTAACTATCGGCGAAACATAAACTTCTTCGCTCTGGTTTCTCCAGTGAGTGATCTTATTTCCCTTTTCTGTCAACTACTATCGCTGTGCTGAAATTAAGAGGGACATTCTTGAAAAAAAAATATTTGAAAGAATACCTCATCCATCAAAGGGCGCCTCAATTAAGCTATTCCCCAGTTTCTCAAAACCGTTAGTTGACAGAAGTGCAATATTGATGAGACATAGGTGTCAAAAGCCTTGACTAATAAATGCCTATAAGCACGCCATCGATATTTTACTCGTATGTTGGTACAGAGGTCAGATAAATTAGCCTTTTCAATGTAGTTGTTGTAATTTGTTATAAAGAGAAACAAAAGAATAGAGAAGCGATGATGGAGGGTGTTGAAAAGGGCTGAAGTTACGACAGCATGAGTTAGTTATAATTTGTTCACTGTAGGGGACTTTAGATACGACGCAGTATTATTACTTAAAAATCATTGAAAACTCTTCATAATTTACGCAACCCTGACAATAAGGATTATTCTAATAAATTCTGTGCTTCCGATAGCTTATTTTGAAAGAAAAGTAAGATTCGTCCTCTTACTGCCCATTTTTAAAGGATTTTGATTAGATAGTTCAATATTAAGGGCCATAATTTCTCGGGTAATGTTTCATAAGTCACTATTTTTATTGTTTGGAGTTGGAGAAACTGTATTAGAAATAAATCACAATGTGACTTGTTTATTGAAGATGCGAAGTTTAAAATCGTTTTACACGAGTATAAAGAAACAAAATAATTAATGTGCAAACTTTGCCATGAATAACAATTTTTATAAATATTATTAGATAATTCAGTATAACCAGGCTAATGTTACAGTATATTGCGATATTAAAAAAAGGCATTGATAAATATTTGATATTTTCTGCAGTGTAACTACATAGCTTATGAATGCAAATGTATATTAATATAATCATTTTTGAGAGAATGTTACACTGGATTCTTCAGAATGTCTTGTTCTTTTTACCAGAATAATGTTTAAGTAAAATCCGGGTCTCAGAAAACATTTATCTGTTCAAATTTCGTCATTTCAGCGTATAAAAAAATTTAAGCTTTGTTTATACTAAAATGAATTACGTTGATAAAGACCATTAAGTTTAAAATCTTACTGTAGAATGTTCAGAAATTGCTGTTAAATGTAACAGACATGGCAGATAACAGTAAGTGGTATTTGTAATATTTAAACTTCTTTGTTTGCCTTTTATTTCAGATTGACAAGCAACTAGGTGAACAGGAAATATGGACATTATCCACGAAGGCCATTCACCCACGCATTTCACCATTTGCTGCGACACCTGATGAGAAGTGAAGAAATACTTAGCTATGTTGCATATTATTGTTCTTTTCATCAGATCTATTCATGAATTTTTAGCATAATGATTTTAAACCATTGGATCACCACAAAACATTAATTACATTACACTAGAATCAACATCAATTACGCTGAGTTGCTGTAGAAATAAAAAATAAAACAGCGATGACCTAATTATAATTAGAAAAGTATCTGTTATCATAAATCCTATTAGAATGCATATGGCTTAATAGACTTTATTTATGGGTGTTAAGTCAAAATAAATATTATAATGTAATATAATTACAACTCAAATTTTCCATGTTTGCATATAAAATTTATTTTAAATTAATGATAAAAATGAACAAAAATTCGCAGAAAATGTAACTAAGAAAACTTAAATTTGAATGTAAAATGTGTTAATTGCTTATAAATTTTCTCAAAACAAAATTATGGCAAAATAATTCTTGCTTCTTATTCAGTCAGACCTCAAAATAAAGTAATATGATGTATCTGATATAAGTTTAAAATAATAAATGAAATACTTAAAAAGTCATTATGGAACATTGTGGGATAATTACTATTCATAGGTGGGAAAAGAGAAAATATTCGATAACATCTAATTTAAATCTAAATTCAATGAGAACAAATTTATAAGAAAATAATAGCGAAATAAAAAAAAAAATGTTCTATCCAAAGTCTTGCAAAGAACAGATTTAGCCATCAAAGGTGCACTTGTTTTTTTATAATTATCATTAAATTAATCATTTAAATATAACTAAGAATTGAAATGAACGATGAAATATCGAGAAATGGACAATAGAAATGGACAACTTTTCCGATATTAAATTAAAGCAAAAGATAAATTATTAAATTGAATCTAAATGTAATTAAAATTGAAGCAAACGGTAAAAAATTGAAAGGTTATCCGGTACGCCAAAAGTAATACACCTTAAAATGAAAGCCTCAAGGGGGGCTAATTATAGTCAATCAATATTAAAATAATTTGACCCTAAAACTTTCCAAGAAGGAAACCAAACTAAAAAAGATGTAGTGGAAAATTTTTGAGACAAAAAGAGGCTGCCTCATAGCTTAAAATTCTGAATAATGATATTTATTTTCAGACATATCTTGATTCCAATTAACATATGATTAAAGGTAATACATAAATCGATAAATAAATAAAATACTTAATTTTTATATTGGTTTCACTTCAATCCAATAAAAAATTGGGGTTGAAATTTATTACGAATATTTTTGAAAATTTAGTTCGTTTGGAGTGAAAGTAAGTATCTGACATATATTGCATGTATTTTATTTCAATCCAATAAAAAATTCAGGAGAAATTTATTATTACGCATTTTTGAAATTTAAGTTCGTTACTGGCGAAAGCAGACATCAAAAATATACGCAAAAACAAGATAAATTTTTGAGAAGTGGTCAAGTATGACATTTATAGAGTATAGAAGACAATAGCTCCTTGATGGGGTAATATAATTAAAGTTAAGAAGTAAAATTAGAATGTAATATACTCATCTTCAAACAACATTAACGTCGCCAATTTAGTCCAAGACTAATACTTGTTACCAAAATTCTAATCATCAAAATTAATGATAGTAATACCCCCTATGAATCAGAATTAAAGTTAAGGAAAAAACATCTAAAAAATTTTACATATAGATTTTAACGAAAATTTTAAAAAGATTTGAGAAAAAAGAAATTAAGAAAATAAAACCAATAAGAAATTAAGTACAAGAAACAACAAAATAAGAAAATTATTCTAACTTATAGTTTTAAAAATTAATCCGTTTCATAATTTTCATATTTTAAATTTCTTTTTTAAGAAATGAATCGGATAATCTGTTTTAACACAAGTATAGAAGTACTTATTTAAATTATTTTGAAAATTTATCGGTGCATTAACTAATTTAATAATGCGTAGAATGTACTTGTATTTAAATAATAAGTGCTTCTAAAAATACTTAAGCTTATATAAATTGCTTGCAAAGCTATGAACTCTATTAGCAGAAAAAAGTAGTTATCTATCTTGTCAAATATATTAATACTAACCTTATTATCTACAACTCTTAAGTTAATATTTGAATAACCTATTTCTTAAAAATTATTTTTAATTTGAATTAGACTTAAATTAGAAGGACATAAAGATACATCCAGCTTAAAATCTAGGTGAAACTTATTTTGAAACATGACAAAGTCTTTCATATATCTAAACAAAGCGAATTTCTAGTTGTCTATAAAATTTTGTTCACAAAATATATGTTAACATTGACAAGACTATTACTAGCTGGCCCCTCCAGTGGTATCCCTTTAGTTAATTTATATTTTTATCATCATAAAAATACGATTTTCTTTTAAAACAATATTAATTAAAGTTTTCAATTTCTCATTTGATATAAAACTAGTAACTTTTATCTTTTTTCAAAGAAATCAACCAAAAGAACAATAAAAAAAATTAAATCCTCTACATCTAGCAGTAGCTAGACGTGCATCCGCGTAAATAAAGGTTAAGGCAGCAAAACCAAAAATACCCAAAACAAATCCTGACCATCCTAAAGTATCAGAAATTGTGAATATGGCTATTTCCACAATAACCGAGCACGGCGAATCATTTCACCGGCCAGAATATATTGGAGCTCACTCCAATGCTAATGTTGACATGTTGTTTCCATTCATCAAAAGTACCTGAAAAATGTCATCGCATCAGGATCTTTAATGCAAACTAAAGGAAAGGGAGCTTCTAGATCCTTCCAATAGACCACTGCAACCTAAGAAAAAAACCTCTAAGCCCTGCTCATAAGTCCAAGCAGGTGGCAAAACCAGCCGCCGCCAAGAAAGCAGTAAAACCGAAAGCCGCTAAGAAGACCCCTTTCCGCTGCCAAGAGCTAGCATTTTTTTTTTTTTTTTTTTTTTTTCATCCTTCAGTTCATTTGTAAATAAGATGTCATTCTACTGTCATACCAACATTTTCTTTAGATGAAACTCTTAAAAATTTTAACATGTCATCTCTTCTTGAAAGTAAGCTCCTGGTACTTCAGCTTGCATTATTTTCCCCATTCATTATATCCTCAATTATCTCAGAACTTTTGAAAAAGATTGTTACATTTAAAGTGAAATTCCCTGTAAATGATTTATCGATTCCATTCTTAATTGGAAGTTGTTCTTAATTTTATTTTGAATCTAAATTCCTGAAGTATATTTAATAAGTAATGCATTGTATTAGCTTTTCTGTTTTATAAAATATATTTTATAGTTTTTACAAATGTAGCACATTGATTCTGGGCATTTTATTTTGTAAATAAGTTACTTTTATACGAAGAATTTTAATTGAAAATTTCTAAATTTTATTGACAAATTATAGCTGCTGAAAAATGAGCATAATACGTAAATATTAGTATTACTTCTTTCAAATGAGTAATTAAATTTCGTTTCTATGGTATAATTCTTATAACTGCATTAAAATTGTTTAAATTTTAATTTTAAAGGTTAAGCTAATTTGCAGTTTTAATAATAGTTGTTTGGGTTTTACATTGATAAGAAATATAAAAGAAAGAAAAGTTGAAGGATAGGTTACCAATCCATGTTTGAGTAAAAAAATGTTAATTCAGTTGTGAAGAGGATAACCCTATTCTACTAATATAAATTATACTGATTTTTGTAATTGTGAAAACCCCAAAAGAATAAAATTACCTTACATTCTTTTTTTCTCTACGGAGCTTTTCCATTTTGTTAATTGCTTTATTTATCAGTAATTTAATTTCATTTAACTGTATTGACATTTTGTTTTGAAATCATGGTTTCCATATGATGTCCTCGTATCTAGATTACGACAAATTAAATCACTCATACATGTATTCTCAATTCTAATAATGTGAGAACTTGAAAATTATATTAAGTAGTTATGATCACAACACGACGTAATAAAATATCTATTAAAATAATATTGATATACTATTATTATATTCTTATCAAAAGAAAGAGAAAATGGATCTTCAAATAATTAAAATTCTTACCCAAGGTGTCTAAATAATTTTACTGTTAATCTTTTTTGACAAAATGTACTCTTTTAACCGACGATATCTGAAACATCTGTTCTATTATATTTGACTTAGTTTAACCGTTATGTTATTTCAGTTAATGGTCCGAATGATCAATTACAAATTAATGTGTTAAATAACTGAATCATGTGCTAATAAATTACTGGTTTATTTCAAATTGTTATTATTATTCATTCGATTAATTAAAGTTTCAAATAAATTTTTTAGCATAAGAATTACACTTTAACAGAACTTTCGATTTCATGACCAATGCGAGTCTTAAAAATCATTTTATAAGGTAAAAAAGTACTTAATGAGGAGAAAACTTTCTGTGACTTAAATTAAGAATTCATCGAGATAAGTTTTTGTATCTTTTGAATTAAATAAATTTTAAGTCCTCGAAGCTCATTTATAAGCCTTTACTTGATTTTGTCAAAAACCAAAAGTTCCTCTTAATACGCCAAAAGCAGTTTTTTTCATACCTTTATCAACAAAATTTTTATTAATTCATTTGATGCTTGATTAAAATCTGGTTCACTACTATGCAAATAAAAAAACTTTTATCTTATCTTATGTTTAAAATTGTTTGGCCTATTTATTTAAAATACTTTAGCTTTCACTGTATCTTTGAGTGTTTGTGAGGGCTTTGTGTCCTCAACAATCCATTTCTTTATTCCTGATTTGTCTCACTAAAAACACGCTTTTGGAAGGTGAGGAAAAGTAATACAAATGGAGGGGGAAAAAACAGACAGCAAGAAAAAGTTCCGGAAATCCATATTATGAAATCATTTGTGTTTTTTCCCCTTCTTTTAGCACTAGTGTTTTAGATACTTACTTTGTTATATAAGTAAATCAACCTTATATTTTTTGAAAAAATAATCGAGCTTCATATAACACATGTTCAAAAGCATCCATTACTGATGCAACTGACATTTGAGGTATCTTTATTTCCAAAGATTATATGTATATTTGTTCCCTTAAAATTCGATTTGTATATTTACATTGTTATGATAAAAGCACGCATCAGTAAAGAAAAAAGAAGTAAGTGTGAAAACAAGGAAAAAATATCAGAAAAGGAATAAAGTCAACTTGTCTTTTGCCAAAATCAAAAGATCAAAGAAACCTGGTTTCAGATATTTCCTTACAAAACTAGTAAGCGATATCCCATAAAACTTTATCCATAACTTTTGCCTTTAAAGTGTATGAGAGGCAACCGATAGAGGATACTTTTTGTAAGAGAAATGATCGAAGAAATAGAAACAGTAAACTCAAATGGAGAGTAACGTACAATTTGTCGATAGAATGAGGCGTATGTTACAGAAAAAATCGAAAAGTTTAAATTTATGACCTCTAGAACCGACTGAATAGCAACGAAGGTTTTCGAAATATTGATCTTTTCGCTGAATGCTTCATTTAAACTTGTTTAGCAAGTTGTTTGAAAAAAGTTTCCTTTTGTTCGATTTATTTGAGAATACCTGAATCTTTCGCGTTCTGACAATTTTAATAAATAAAATTTGCTTATTATTATTTTTGATGTCTATTTTCGTGTGATACTAATGGACATTCAATATTAATTGCTTTGGACATGTATCATAAGTATATGCATTTTCTGTATTTATCGAAAAAACTATTAATTTTTCAAAAAAATGTTTCGAGAAAAATTTGGTAATTCATTCGGGAGTAGTGGCTTTATTCTTTTAAAATTTTTAGTTCACATGTCATTAATATATTCTATTCTTAACTAAAGAAAAATTCGAAATTAGGTGAAACTTATAAAGAAAATATAAGCATAATTTTATTAATAAATCTTTATGTTAGTTTCAAAGAATGTTAATAAGATAGGATTGTTGTGTTTATCATCTTTCTCTTAATTGCAATTCATTTATTTTAAATGATGCTATATCTTACTTTTTTATTAAAATTAATGAAGAGAGCCATTCGATATATAGAAATAATCACTTCCATAGAACTCAACATCTTTAATTCCTATTCTTATCACATCCTAGATCCTAAGTCTCATTCTTCATTCATTTCTCTCCAATTTTTTTGCTTGCAATGAAATTAAATATGAATTTATAATATATAAATTTTCGTTTCGAAATTTCATTATTGCTATAACTATGGAGACATTATAAAAATAGCTCTCGCAATGAATTGTCTTTTATCTAAAAGGCAATGCATTGTGATATATATTTGCAGAAAAAAAAGAACTTAGATGAATTTACAAAAAATTACATATTTTGATAAAAAAAAATTCGAGTGAATTGTACTTTTGTTTAATTATTGGAAAAAACATTTAGTAAAAAGCTTGTTTTTGAATGATACCATTAGAAAATGAAGAAAAATATTTGATTAAATACTGAGTATTCCAAGCAACACTCTGTATTAAAATTATTTCTTTTTCGTTTTGAAGTGACTTTTTTTTCTTATTATTTGCATTGAATAAGCTTCTCAAATGCTTACGTTTATTTTGTGGAATTAAACAAAAAAAGTTTTTTCAAATAAATAGAAACCATACAGTTAAATAATCATCATAAGATGTTAAGACAAATAGTAATTAAAAGATAATAAATGAAATAATTAAATAAAAAGGCGAAAGTAATAGTAAGAAATGTAAAATTCTGTTACTTTTTATTTTTAAAAGGTCAAGCCATAATTTGCTAATCGTGGGATATATTGGTTTACAATCGACTATTGGCTCTATCTATACGCCACTTATAATTTATTTTCTTGATTCATTACATTAAAAAAATATTTGTAAAATAATATCATCATAAAGATTCATAAAATAAAATCTTTTTTATAAAATGCTAACTTTTATTGCTTAAAAGTTTATGGATATGGTAGTAAATGTACTTCTCACGGCCTTAGAATGGGTTGACTGGATAAATTGTTTTTAACATTTAGCAGCAGGATCGGTATTCCTTTTCTTGAATTCCTTGTAGTTATTAAACTCGATTCTTAGTACCTAAGTAAGATATAACTAAAAAATATTTATAAATATTAACGCTACATGCTTTTATTTAGTATGTGTTCCATGACATTCTAATTCAACAAAAAATTGTAGAATAATCAATTGAAACAGCTTTTCCACAGAATAATACTGAGCAAAAAAACTGCCTTTGGAAAAATGTCCTACGAAAATTTATTTTTTGAAATAAGTCTTGAGAGTATAAAATTTAGAAAATATAATACTGAAACTAACGTAAGGAATAAAACCAGAACTGTGGGTGTGTAAGTGTTTTATCTGAAGATGAATACAAAAAAAATGTTTAATATACTAATATATAACATTCTTTGCAAAGTTGTTTTTCTCAAAAATCTCTAGAAAATGACGTTTCCGCATTTTCCTTGACAAACATTATTTTACTTATTATTCTTTAATTTTATGAAATGTAGTGAAAGGATTTTAAATAATTTTAAGTTAATTTCTGTAAAAGGTGCAGGGAGCTCTCTGTTATCCAGAACTTCATCACTCCGGTCCTGCCAGGAATCCGAATGTTTTACATAAGCGGATAAATCGTAGAAAATTATTTTATATCTACCACTTCAATGGAATAAAGTAGACTGTCAACACAAAGCAGTGCATTTTTTTTCAGGTTTAGTTATTTCACGTTTTAGACACTTTAGTTGCGTGCACTGTAAAAATAATTAATACAATAATACATTACTTGTGATGTTTAAATACGTTATTTTTGTGGTTTTCCAGTAATCCTTCTTATTCGATGATCCAGCGGTGCCCTGGTCCGTTATCTGTCGGATAACTAGGAGAGCAAAGCACTGATAAATTTGCGAATTTTTTTGAATATCTATTTCCGAGGTAATGAAAAATATTTCAATTCGACATACGATTTCAGAAATAAAATTTATATTCGCAATACTTCATTCCATTTCTGCTTTTCATTGAGAAGTACATTCGGAAAAGAAGATTTATCTGTAATTGCGAGCACAATTCTTTCCAGAGGTTTTAGTTTTATTATATTGCAGAAATTAATATAAATTTCTGTAACTTCGTTTTCATACACATATTGGTTAAATATCAGTGCAAAACCTTTGTAATGCATTCGATTACTACATTTCGATACCTTTCTTTGTAGAACGATTTATATTTGCTCTAACAATAGACCACAGTTTCGGGAATCATTTTTTCACTTGAGCCAAATTGCCTGGAGTATCTTTCTGATGTCTGGCAACAGTCAGTAATCGCCGGAGGGGAGGTGCAGATCTTTAGAATACAGTGGCTGAAAATAATAATTCGAAGCATAATTCATTCAATTTAACCCTGGTTTTCATCGACTTGTGACACGGAGCATTACCTTGGTGAAACATCACTTTTTCTTTTGCCTGTGAGACCGTTTTTTTTTTTTTTTCTCATCATATTTCTATGCTCAATCTATCTAATAAAGTCATGTAATTTTTGCTATAGTTAGTTTCACCTTTCTAAAATACCATGCGCACCTCAAAATATTCAAGCCATAAACTTGACAGCTGATTTTCTGTTTTCGATCCCTTTGGACGACTTTCACCAGGGGCTGTCCACTCCTCTGACGATCTCTTTTATTTAAGTGTGTTGTAGTGGTTTCATGTTTCATCCATTGTCACATACGAACTCCAGACATATTTTTTATCTCTCTTTAACAACTCCAAACAGCACACGGAATTGTCGAATAGTTGTTATTTTTGTTCCGCTATGAGCAAATGCGGCACCCACTTCGAAAGCAACTTATGCACGCTCTAAGTTTTTTACAAAATTGTAAATACACTACCTTTTGATATCTCTAAGGTGTCAGTTATCTCACGCAGCTTCACTTTATGATCTTCCAAAACTACTTTTTAGATTTTTTTTTCTGTTTTCTGGAACAATACTAGCCGGAATCTAATACCAGCAGAGCGTTCATCATCATCGGTGTTTGTACGACAGCGTTTAAATTCAGCATACCAGTCAATAATAGTTGATTTTCCTGGTGCAGATTTTCCATAATGCTTATCAAGCCACTATTTGACTTCAACGGTATGTTTCCCCTTAAAAAATATGTTTAATCTACACACGAATTTCTTTTATCCGTTTTTTTCAAAAATACAAAACTAGGGGCACTAAAACCACTTCAGCCTTTAAACTAATTGTTAGAATAACATGAAATTTAGTTGGTTAATACTATCCATGTTGTTAGTACTATGAAGGTTTGTACTATCCAGAAATCATATGGGTCTGTTAACAGTGTTTCTATATATGTGTCAGACCGGAGACTTATTGAATGATGGTGTTATATAGATGAAATAAGTTACCTGTTTCTCGCAAAAGATTGAACACTTTTTACAAACATCCATTTAATTTGTCTCACTTAAAATTTGGCTTCACTCAATTAACTCGCATCCTTAAATAAATAATATCGATTTCTAAGGAACCAATCTCACTTTCCCCATTCACTTCTGGTCAACTTCAAAACGAAGAAATAACAGCACCTTTAACGTAATTGCACTACTTTTTCCAGTTACACCAATGATTGTTATTGTAACGCAAGATTTAAATTACTGTTTTTGACACATGTAAGCTCAATTTAAATTTTATTTTATTTTTAATTTCTTCTTATGATCACAGTAAAGCAAATTGTGACACTTTTAGACTTAATCTAATTGAAAAAGGCATTGCATTCTTTCATTGTAACTATATCTGTAATTTTCAATCACATGTAGAAGCTAAATTTAAGCATTTGACTTCTCCCAAACAATCACAAGATGTGTAAGAAATATTCAGTAAGAAAATACTGAAATAATATTGGCCTTCTCTGTAATCATATCTGTATAAAACAATACGGTAACAAATATAAATTTGAGAAAAGAAAATTAAGAAATTCTGATGAAAGCAGATATAATTTCGAACATTATTAATGCATGAAACTTAGTGGAAAGACTTTGTTTCATATTTACATAATCGTAAGCAATAAGTTTTATCACATTATGTATAAATCTGAGTGCATAACTTAAATATATTTTAAACTAAATACATAAATTGAATGTAATATAAGTATTACATATATAATTAAAATTAAATAAATTTGAACTATGATAAATATAAAACTGAAATTGAATATAAATTAAAAAAAATACCAAGTTTAACTTCAAATTAGCCATTAATTAATTTAGTTACAGTTATAGTATAACACAAATATCAAGTATACATATTGAAATAGAAATAGTAATGTGAGTACTTTGTATATATATATATGTAGTATGTAGAAAACATGTATATATATATATATATATATATATATATATAGTATATATATATGAATAAAATAGCAAGATGTCTTTTAAATATACATATATATATATATATATATAATAGCATTCTATGTTGTTATTATTGTTGATATCTTAAGTGGAATAAAAATTCGTATTCTCTATGAAATGCTTCAGTGGAAGTGCAGAATCAATTTTATTGGATTTTTCTTTAAAAAGGATTTAATAACATACTCTGAAATTATTTGTTATGATTTATTAAATTTCTAAAATAGAAATGAAGGTAAGTAAGCTTTATATATTATCTTTCACTATGAAATAGCCATATTTTTTTCTGTAAAATAAAAGGAAATTTAGCGTTTATTCAAACGCAGTCAAGTGCCAGACTAAAAAACGATTTTATACGATAATGCTGGCTCTATTTTAATTTCGAGAAAGTAATTTTTGATTCATAAACTGTAAATACGTTTGTTAATTGATAACATCTCACATTAAGTTAAAATACAGTACTAAAACATTTTAACGCAGAAAATGACAAGAAAAATAAGAATAAATATGAAAATTAAATTAAATTTTAGATTAAGGTTACCTTTTTCAATTAAAGCCTTACAGCATATTACCTTCATTAAATCAACACATTTTTGCTCATCTTTTTTCCATCACTCCGTCCACAAAAACTTATGAAGCACTTCCAGTACAGAATCATTTTCCACAATTTTGTTGGAGCCACTGATTTCAACGTTTAGATGAAATTGCAAGAAATTAGAATAATTATTTCCAGAAAAGAAAACCAAACGGTATGGCATTTAGTGAAGAGAAAAATATCCCAAAATTTTAAAATGCTCCAAGTGGTAAGACTTCACGAAAAAATAAAAAATTATAATTTTTGAATTTTTTTTCTTCCTCCTAAAACTACAATTACTTTTATATTTACTTGGGGTTATTATACTGTGAACTAATTTGTCACAACGCCGTTTCGAAAAGATTCTAGGGAACTAAAACGTATTCTTAAACCTGTTGTCTTGGGAAATAAGGAAATTTTCTCCACAATTATATTTTTGTTCGGTATGTTGTTATTAAAGGAACAAACCTATCCTACCCAAGAGAATGACAAACCAAAGAAAAAAATATTACTAATGTAAGCGAAGCTTGAATAACCCACCTAGATATATTATACGAAATTAAATTTCTCTGGAGAATTCTCGCAGTCTTACTGTTAATTCATTTTTCTCTTCATAACTGTGCGTGCGAAGAAACAATTTCTCTATTTTCATATTTAACATTTCATTTCTTTTCGGTAACCTTGCATTTTTTCGTATATTCTTCATAACAAAAAGATTTTCTTAGAATGTTCTTCCTTATATTCAAATAATAATACCGAGAGTTAATGTTCAGGAGCTTATCAAACATTTATTCTTGTTATGGCGAATTTGTATTTGCATTTGTAAATATAATATATGCATTATTGAGGGAATTTTATCGATTATGTATGCACTCTTATATTGTTGATTATTTTCTGAACAGGTATTTTTTATTTGTTTAATTGCAATATCCTTAAATGATATAAATCTGAAGTCATATTTGATCATAAGCACACACACAAATACCAGAAACATTCTCAAGTTATTATGCTCTATGATAATGATTCTTAACATTTATTTTAGGACTGATGCTTTTCTTTCACATATCAGTAACTTTTTTGATTAGTAAAAGAATTCAAATAAATATAAGTTATTTAAAAAAACTCACCATTTTTTTAGAAAACAAATGCTATTTTAAAGAAGCTATTAATTTCATTTTTTTTTAATTCTTTATCAAAAATTTCTTTAATTTCTTAATGAAAAAATGCAAAAAAGTTAATAAATTTTTAAAAATTTATTTTTTTATACAAATTGTAATCCATGCTGAATATATAATTTCCTAACTCTAATATTCATATATTTGATTTATATTTTTATTAATCATGCATTACTTTTCTTTAGTTCTAAGAATGGAATATTCAATATTTCAGTTAACTTTTAAGGGAAAAAATCAAAATTTAAACAATTGTGCAAAATTATGAAAATATGTAAATATTAATTATATACTTACCGTATAAATATTTTAATCCATAGTTCTGAGCATCTCGTTCCTTAATTTTATTCATTTAATATTTATGACAGTTTGGTAAGATTTTCAAGTGATTAATAGTATTCGATAAAGAACCTATGTTTTAAGTGTGATGTAGTATCTAAGAATGTTATGATAAAAACACTAATGCGTACTTATCTATACTTAGAACATATAGAAATAATTAGTTTAAAGCTTCTGCTTAGAATATACAGTTATTTTAACATAATTATAACCATAAATAATTTTTAATCATATAATAATTTAAAATAAGTTTAAAAATAAAAATAATAATTTTTAAACATAATTTAAAAATAAATTTTATGCACCAAAACTTAAAGAGGATGATAAGATTATCCCTCATATTAATTCCAATTAAACAGACTTGACACGTTTATTTCATATATATTTTCATATTTGGTGTATTCATTATTAGAGCAATTAATTATATAAAACATAAATCTTCAAAAAATTCTCTCCAAAAATAATTGTTATATCACCATAATTAGAAGTAAAATTGTTTTTAAAAATAACTCAAAAATATTAAAAGTATCAGTTTTATAATTTATGCACATTTTCTTTTTGACTTCTCGTCACTTGACTGGGGTCCAATATTACGAAATCCGTCACCAATAGCCCTTGCACTGCTTCTAAGGTGGACATTCGTAAACCATCTATTCTTCTTTCTTTCTGGTTATAGCTATTTTGGCTTTCGACAAAAAATTTCATTAATTCCTAGGTAGCTGAAATTTTGAATGGTATTCTTTAGTAGTATATTATCGCTGAGAGTATACGATTATAAATTTCACATACTAGTCATTAAGTATTCCGTTCCTCCTTTAATACTAGTATCCTAAGGGTCCATGATTAAAAACGAAACTTTTCTCAGAAACTAAGTGTGGAACTCTGCTTCAAAACTGAAATTTTATCTTTGATGCTTTTATAAATAAATCCCTGTGAAAATATTCTTTTCTCCATTTTGTGTAGCTCATAGTCCACTTCGTTGTAAATA
Organism: Nephila pilipes; assembly: GCA_019974015.1. NCBI lineage: Eukaryota > Metazoa > Arthropoda > Arachnida > Araneae > Nephilidae > Nephila > Nephila pilipes. The sequence goes on from BMAW01082456.1 coordinate 186,343, forward strand.
TTTATCACTTGCCAGCATTTTTAAAAAGACACAATATGAGGCAAGCGTTTTTATCCAGGGAGTTTTAATTCAATTTTATTATAAGCTTCTAACTTTTCTTTCATTTTTCAAGGCTCTCTAATAAAAGTTCCAGGACTACTTTTCTTCCTCATTTTGAAATCTTTGACGTAGCGTCTATGGAAATGCTGTGAAAGAACGTCGAATAAATATCTTTTTGTCATTTCCAGTAATATTTCGTATCGTAGCTGGATAACATTTAGTTAACATTTTATTATTTCAGTCTCAAAGTTGTCGTGGCTATTATCACCTGGGTTAAATCTTCTAAATTTAAATTCTCTGAAACAATGTAGTCCTAGTGAATGGCATTTTCTGAAATTTAATGATTCTTCGTTCAGAATTAAAGTATTGAGAGTAGAAGACATTATAAATGTGGAAAAAATATTATTGAATATATATTTATACCATAGTAATCACGCAGAGTCACAAAAACTTTGTAAAGGCATTATTAAAGTGTCATTGTATCGTTTGGACCGAAATCGAAATGTGACCAATTTTTGAGTGGCTCGTCTTCTTAATTGCTTTCAAATGTGAGTTTTTTGTGAAGTAAAAAAATATATTTATCAAAGGATGGAATCGAACAAACATAACTTCATTTTTATATTTTCTTGGCAATCACAGGCACGGTATATTAATGTCTCTAACTTAAGAACGAAATAATTTATTTATATTGTCTTCCAAATTTTAGAAAAAAAAAGTTTTTAGTACTCAACTGGCTCGTTTCTAGGCTTGTTCATTCACATAAAAGATTTGATAATACAAAAGATTCTTTGAATTTCGTTTTCCTGCAGAGATATTTATATATTTCAATAATTGTCTTTTAAAGAAAGTTTTGCCGCATAAGTTTTTTTTTTAAACTTCTTGCGTGCCCCTTTCATTTCTTTCAAATACGCATAAGAATATGTTCATTATGTTTTACGAACCAATGTTCTAATCATTAAAAAGATAAACAGTGGTGATTCAAACATTTTGGAAGCAGTAGAAAATATACACGATGAAATATTTAATGAAAATTAACTTTTATTTGTATCTATTCTTTCCAAACAAATATTAGAAACCAAATAAATCAGGATTTGTGATAGAAGAATCACAGATAAATATGTTATATTGCATTTAGTTTTTGTCAGATACAGCAATGCAACATTTTGTATGAATCATGAAATTTATTAATCACGTAAAATGGTACGAAAGAATACTGGTTATATATCATAAAAGCAATGTCATTGACTAAGACTAAGAAACTCTTTTACTCAAACGTTATTCAGAAAATTTTTATTCTATTTATATTTAAATAATTTCTCCAGAATCACTATCGAAGCTGCACAGTACCATCTACTTTTCAACAAATCTTTCACCATTTACATTTTCTGATCCCGTAAAATACCAAAAAAAAAATTATTCATGATAGTAAAATTTTGGAGTTATTATTTCTACAGATGGTGATGATAATTCATATATATATATATATATATATATATATATATATATATATATACATATATGTTACAAGGTAACAAAAAAAAGGATCATTTTTGGGAAGACTTTACACTTTAGGCACTACGTGCCAAATGTGGCAAACCTACCTAGGGATTGAACTGCGGAGCTGCCTTGTGTTGGCGATAACGCAGGGTTATTTTGGCAAAAGAAGTCAGTTGCTCTGCTGTTCTACACAAGTGAGTTGACCTGCCACTCTCCCCCCTTTATCGAATGATGTAAGTTATCAATTAATAATGTTTTAATTTAAATTCCTGTTCTTTAATTAAGACCTGACTCCACGCTAAAATGATAAAAAAAAATGTGATTATATTCTAAAAATAAAGTCAAGAATTAACTGTATTCTTCTGTTTCATCGCATTGTGTGTGAGGTGTGTTTTTATGCATAATGATTCTTCGAATTTGAAACAGTCACTTAATGATACTAATTATTTAAAATAACGCCACTATTACGATCGGCCAACTCCGTAACAATATATATATATATATTACATTTTAGGTTTACCAATGAAATTTGATTAGCAAACGTAATATGATTTTCAAATTCACAGAGTTTTTTTAGAAAATCATGTACGATAAGAATTTCTTCAGAAAGAGTATTCATTTCCTTCGTATTCATTTAAATACACAAAAGCATTTAATTGACTTTAAATGTGTAATGTTACAAAACTTTATGTTTATGTAGTTAAAATTTGAAATGCATTACGAAACGCATAGCTAATTTTCCCAATTTTAAAGATAGAATCTGTTATATAAATAAAAAGTACTGGAGCAAGACATTCTTCAAATAATGAATTCTTGTCATTATTTGTAGAAAATATTTCATTTAATTTGATAGCCACATGTTATGCAATAGTATTACTAATTAGTCCTCTCAAATCCTATTTTTATTATAGATATTTAAATGAAACGTCACCGTGATCTCTAATTAAGCTTTTCTCTTTAATTAATCACAAAATCTACTCTTTGCAACTGTTACTTATTCGACTCATGCTAAGAATTTCATGCCCACATTGAATGTTTCCTTCCAACATTTGTACCAGTTCTGATACTTGCATTTAAACAATAAGTAATTTAATTATTTCATTCGTTTTTAAAAATGCTAAATCTTCTGGCATTCTTATCTTTTACATTCGTTGTAGTGAAGAATATTTTTGTTTCGCTTTCAACCTTCTGATTCAATATTTCATTTAAATTTATGTTAACATCTCTTAAGCTGCCTATTAAAAGGAATGACCTAAATCTAAAAACGCGCGGAAGCTATCTGGAAATCTAAAATTACGACGTAAAATGTTTCCATTCAATTTTACAAATCTGAGTTTATTATGTACTGCATCAATTTAGGTACTCTCCTGTATTAAACCCTTTACAAGGAGGTCTACAACTGTTTAGTGTTTTCTGATAATAATATCTCAAGAAGTGTATCTTGGAAGAGAAAAGACTAGGTGAAAAAAACGTCATCTTATCGATTTTTTTCATTGGTTAGAATCTCCGAAAAAGAAGGATTGCGATAGGAAACTGATTAATATGAAAGCTCTAAGTGAAAAAAATCAGTTCTCTATTTTTACTTGTAGCTTATTTTTTCTTCCTGATAGATTAATACATATTTTGAGGCAAAGTGACGTATGGTGATAAAGAATAAATTTATTTATTATATTTATTAACTCTTAAGAGTTTTATGCATTTCGTTTGATTTATGTTTGTATGGCAAAATAAATGATATTTTACAGGTGTGAAGACCGTTAATAGCTATCCTTGAACAATGTAATCAAAATATACATTTAACAATCAGGCATATAAAACGATAATACACACGTTAAAATTGCTGAAACAGATTTAAGAAAATAAGTTACTGTTTAAAATAGTTTTTGTGCTCTTACTATAACAAATCTATTAATTTTATTTGCCGTGTGCTGTTTAAATTACGTGGTCCATCGCTAATAGCCCTCGATTAGTTTCTAAATGTTACATCCATAAATAATCAATGTATGTTCTGCTTATTGTACAGCCAATTAGCACTATTTAATATTTTTATCTTTGATGTTACAGTTTTTTTACGCAAGAACTATCATAATTTTGCAGTTTCAAAGACTTTAGAAAAATGTTACTATTTTCAAATCATATGTTTCCTTTTCTTATTACAATTCCAGAATCCACGATCTACCTTAAGAAAATCGTAAGAAAACAGTTTTCAAAACAGCCTTAAGAAAATTGTAAGCATGTCTGATTTTCTTAAGTTGAATTTTCATTTGTGAATTAAAGTATATTTTTAAATTCCTACTATTAGCTTACACTCTCCCTATGTATCATGATCAAATTTTCAATCGTTAATAAAATACTTTTTACTCCTTCACTCAAGTTCAAATACATTTTTTTAAACTTGTAGTGAATGAGATATTAATACAGTTTTTTCAAATATTAATTCATTTAATTAAATTTAATTGGTGAAAATTCAGTTTAGCACAACCACTAAGCGCGATTTCAAAAATTACCAAACAGGGTGATTATTTTTGGCTGAACGTTAAGTCCGCAAAGCGGATCAGGGTTTCCACATTTGGCAAAATACCATCAAATAATTCCTGTCGCCAAGAGTGGTTGGATAAACTGCATTCCAGCCACTTTTATTTACCGGATGAATTAAGAAACAAGCCAATGCTTCTATTATGTATGTCATTTGTCTTGCAATGGCAAAGTTGGAATAGAATCTTCTTGCCTTCGGATCAAATCTTGTCGAAACATAAAAATTTTTTATTTCATTTTCAAATAATTAATTTTAGTTTTATATGGGAGAAAAAAATGTCTGTTGTATAAGATATTTAGCTGGATATAAATTTAGGAATAAATACCGTCAGTGACGAAGCGTGTAGATCGCTGGAAAAAAATCTCTTTTGCCACTTAATATTGTGATTCTGTCAAATGTATATACATATCTATATTAATTGTAATGATTTAATAAAAAGTAAGTAAAATGGAGATTTTCTTTGTTGACTTAAGAAGGAATTCACTTTTAAAAAAAATTTATTATTTTTTTTACTCTCCAAAACATAAAGTAATACATATTCGTTATTTTATCACGTGACAAACATTTTTAAAAGTATTAGAAATATTCAGTAAAAGATAAAAAATCAAAAAGTTTCTAAATTATAAATTATTAGATTTTTTATTTACTTATTTATGAAATGTGGGATCTATTTTAAACTTATTATGACACACACACACACATACACACACACACACACATATATATATATATATATATATATATATATATATATATATATATATAACACTCAAAATAATTCATTGTTGCTCATTTAAAGAAAACTGTGAATTGCATGAAAAATACTTTGCCACATGAGTAATGAACAGATTCATCATAAAGTCAAAAAAAACTTGCTATCACACTTCGAATGAAATAGCAGAGTCAACAACGAAAAAAAAGTATTTTCTAGCTAAAAGAATCCCGTAACCTCTTTTTTATATCGTATAGGACTCTTTATATCACAAAAAAGTTTTTCGAGACTTAAAGAAAGTCTCCTCTCTCAAGAGTGAAATATATGACAGTTTATTTTATCCTTTTAAAATGTCAGAAATGACGAATCTCTTGTTGGGCCAACTTGAGGTTCGTCCACCGCCAGGTATTTTTCAAAAAGTCAAAATTGATATTTTCTTCGGCTATGTTTGCGGGGTCTCCAACCGGAACATTCTGGATTGTTACCGACGGGAAAGAATATAAGATTTTTTTTTTACTTTCAATAGTGCATTTGTTGGGTTATTTGGAGGGATCAAGAACTTTTCAAGTTCTCTAAATTTGTGCTTTTGCTTACTTTTCTTACGAAGAACAGGAAAACAATAAGGGTGTATAAAACAACGCGTTTTCTTTTTAAGTTCCTACAATTAGTTCACTCTCTCCCTCCATATATCTTGTTCAAATTTTCAATCGTTAATAAAAAAAAATTTTATTCGTCCACTCAAGTTAAAATACATTTTTTAAACTAGTAGTGGAGGACACTTGTTGTACAGTTTTTTTTCAAATATTAATTAAGTTTAATTGGTGAAAATGCTGTTGAGCCCAAACATTTGGCGCGATTTCAAAAATTGCCAAACCTGGCGATTTTTTTTTTTTTTTAGCTGAACGTTAAGTCCACAATATCTACATTTGACAAAATACCACCAAATAATTCCTGTCTCAAGGGTGGTTGGGCTAAACTGCATTCCAACCATTTAATTTACCGGATGAATTTATTTTGCCACTTAATATTGTGATTCTGTTATATGAATATGCATATTTATATTAGTTGTAATTATTTAATAAGAAATAACTAAAATAATTCTTTTGTTCTAAGTAGGAATTGACTAAAAAAAAGTTATCTTACTTGTTTATTATTTGAAAAAGAGATCTTTAAAAACAAACACGATTCATAAAGCTAAAAATCGCTTCTGCATGTAGAAATAACTGTGATAAAATAGAGAAGTATCTCTTTTTTAATATATGGTAATAACTTTTCTGACGAATAGTACTATGACTTGATTAAATCTAGACATGGAAAAGCAAGAGAGTGGATTATTTAAAACTCGCGTTCTGCATCATATAATCTGCATTAGCAGGATGGTGGGAAGTTTTCCTGGAATGTGTTGAAATTCCTCACTTAATCATTTAAAGTAGAAACACGTTGCTTGTGTTACACAAATCATAACAATATTCATAAGAAAACGCAATTCAACATTACAGACTTTCTGAACAAAGCGAAGAGTTCATAAGATATTTTTATAATACATACGAAACTTAAGATGATATGAGAAAGTTTGCAGAATAAAAATTGAGAATCAGATCTTTCAGTATTTCATTTTACATAGGCCCAGAACGTTTCAAATCCACTGAGTATAGTTAAAATACATTGTCGTAATATATTTTAGTAACATTTAGTAAAGGAAGATAAAATAAGCAGACGATTTGTTTACATGAACTCTTTATTGTAAAAAAGAGGCTCATCACTATGATAGATAATTCGCTGGTCCCTTATTTTGAATTTTTTTCTCTCTTGATCCAGTTACTCATAACAGAATTTTTAACATATGTTTTTATAATGTTAATTAACCCCTAAACAGTGGAATATATTTAATGCGTCATATATGGGGGAAAATATTTCCTGCTAAATTCTTTGTGTTATATCAATAAAAATATTAGATAGTTATTATTTTACAAAAAATATTTTAATAAAGTATCTAATACTTATATATGAGAAAATTAATGGATTAAAATAACGTTTTACTCAAACGATTTTAATTTTAATAAAATAAAACAAATAGCATGATTGTTTTGAAGCTAAATATGATAAACTAATGCTAAATTTAATAGAACAGTATAAGTATGAATATACAGATTTCAAAAGTCCTCTACAGTATGATATACACCAAAGCATGATACTGCACACAAGCCCATAAACATACATTTTACTACCTAAAGAGTCTAAATGAAATTTTCATAGACGTCTTAATCAGATATTGCAGAAAAACCATTTCGTATAAAATTCACTAAAAAATTACTACGTGAAATTGAAGAAAAAATCTAAGCGAAATATTTCTCCTTTGCAACACATTTATAGTTCTGACCATACTAATTTTTTCTCTCCTAAAGAACAATTCCAGCACTTATTGCGAAATGAGTGAATTACGTAATAAATGTCTATTCGAAACGAAAAACGAGCTCAGTTTGTTTTCATGGAATATAAGCATTACTATTTATTGTGCTCGAACTTTGTTCGGGGGTGACAAATGTTGCATATTTGAATACTTGAGTTGCCCGTGCTGGATGACGACACTGGGAAAAGGTTAATATTTTAGGGAAAAAATAAAAATTAAATTTACATTAATTTTTACTATAAATTCGTAATTTAATTGGCATTATATATGGTTGTAAGCAATTTAGCTTCTACAGTAGATTTACACAAATTTAAGGAATAAAAACTTGTAGAAGGGAATGAAAAATCACAAAAAAAAACCATTTACGTTAAAGAACAAAATGCAAATATATGTAATATGTAAATTTTTGAAAAAACTTTTTAAAAAATATAAAAAGTTTTAATACATTTATATAATATTAGAAATGCACAAATACTTTTTCATGAAAAATGGAAATATTTTAATTATTTTGTGTAAAGGGGGGGGGGGCCTGTCAAAAGTAGTTGGATAACGACCACGGTAATCCTTATTCCTTATACAGAATTATAATAATATTTAATTAGTATGTTTTCAGAAACATGTTTTACTTCATACATCATTAAAGGTAGCTGAATGATTATTAATTTCATTTCCCACTCCTATTTACTTCCTGATTTCCTATATTCATCAAGTTTGAATATATTTCCATCACAGTACAAAATAAATTTTCAAATAGTCAAAGCGTACTCAAAGGTAAAAGGAATCTTTGTTCGTCTCATTGGGAATGAGAGTTGGAGCAAAGATCCTAAATGGACCATTTCTCATTCGAAATGTTCTGCTGAATGGTCTTCCATAATAGCGATAAGGGTATCTAATATTCCCCACCCATCATTATTTTCAGCCACTGTCAGGAACATTTCTTCATCAGTGTAATACTTCGACTTCGAGACATTACATTGGATGTTAGAACTTGCAACGAAGGGTCCTTTTCTTCTCGCACAAAATAAAACAAAAGTTTTATTCAGAGCTCTACAAAATCTCTAAATTTTTCAAATTTTCTCTTTTATAGATCCCTTCGTTCACATGTGATAAAGTTTAAATACTTCAAATACAATTAAATGTAAATGTCACAATAATGCTATTTTAACAACATTAAGCTAAAGATTGTAAATTTCTATTGAACTCTCTTTATTTAACCCTTATTTTAGCAGACAGATTTTGATTTTAAGTAAAGAATTTAAAGTTCTTAGAGTAATTTATTGAAAATCATATAATATGACTTCATAGAAAAGCTTTAAATTCAATTTTTAAGACCTGAAATTTTTATTACTCATAGCGTATAAATGAGAAATGAAATAAAAAAAGAAAAAAAATGAATATACACGAGTTAAATATCTGACAGAATTTAAAGTAAAAATAAAATAAAATCGTATGTGTTGTGAGACTTGTTGCTCCTTCTGCAAGATTAGCTTTTCGAAAATTTAGTTCTAACGATCTCTGAGTCTTAAATTTTCTTAAATACAAACAAATTTTTTAAAGTTGCCGTTGAAATCGATGGGTGCCTGAAACAAGGGGTGTTCTTTTAAAAGAATCTAACCTCAAAAATTTTAGATAAGAATGGATTTCTAAGTGTAAGAGTTCTGGGAAGAATTAAGATTAGCGAAGCTGATTATATAATGAATTGTCATCGGCTGCTGAGAATGCACGCGAAGAGGTGGGTGTGTTAGATGACAGTTAGGTTTAGAGATTAAAATCTGGTGTTGGGAAGGTAAATTATAATTAGCTATTGGGAGTTGGTTGCACAGGCTCCTGTTGGCTACCATTTGAGAGTAGTTAAGGATGTATAAATAAGATAGGAGGAGCATGTCCGCCCTAGGAGAGGAGGTTCTATGTGAAACAACTTTAAAGACTATTAACATAGCATAATAAATGGCAATAAAAATACAATTTTTCAAATTGTATTTTACTGTTAACATTTCTAATCCAAAAACTAATTTTACAGATACATGAATAAAATTCTAAGTAGCTAATTTTGTCCCATAACAATTTACTGCAAAACAAGGTTATTTAAATCGCAAAACATATTTCGATCGTTCTAAACATTAACCTCCAAACACTACTATTAAATGTTCTTCTGAAAAAATCGCCTTTCCTTAAAATGGAAAAACGATTCTTTCCCTGATTTCATTTCAAATTTCATCGCTTTCTCACACCACTTACTATATATGATTTAATCATCCCGCATGACTTAACAAATTTTTATTTCCATAGAGAAACTTTAATAACCTTCTCCATATATTTTCATCATCTCTATTTATTGTAAGAGAGAAGCCATACTTGTGTTGAAACAGAATAATATGAACTTTTTTTTGTCTTCAATTTCTCCTCTCAATCTTCTGAGAATATTCTGTGTCGACCATCCCCCGAAATCGTCTTCTGGCAACAGAGCAGTTGAGTATCAAAGGCATGTCGATCATCCCATGCTTCAGGTGACTTTTACGAAGGAAACTTGGCTTAAAAGGATATGCCAAATTTTCTGAATCATTTGCTTGATGGCGCCACGAGAATTACGCCAAGATAAGAATAATGATCCGTTTGTCCCGATTCGTAGAGTAGGTTTTATTGCTAAATACTGAGACCTTATTTTGCTTATAGTCATCTATATTTATTTGTCATTTTTAACGTATATATACGTAACAGTTAAGTAAAAATTAGCATGTTTATTTTGACCATGTGAAAACCAAATTTGAAATTTATCTTGAAACATGATTTTTTTTTTGCATTTCATATTATTAGTTTCCTGAAAAATGTAAAGAATTTATACATTCCCTTTTATATGCTTAAAGTCAATAAAGTCAACTTTACAAATTATTCATTTGTTCTTCAATTTTTGAAGGAACGTTTGGCAAAAAAATTTTTATATATATATATATATATATATATATATATATAGCTCTCATTATTCTAATCACTAATAATAATATCCTCAGTTTAATTCGTTTGTCTGGACAAAACACATCAGGTTGTAGCAGCAATAATGTGTCCGTGCCTGCCATCATTTGCTTGTCCTCGGAGATTCAGGTCAGGTCCGTCCTGAGGTCGGTGTGACATCACCTCCTCTCCCTGGAAATGCAGACGCCTCTAGAGGGCGAACATCTAAGTAGGAGTTCAGCAGTTCGGTAATCCTGAGTTGTACAAGTTGTCCCAGTTGTGCGGTTCAATGCAAAATCCGTGTATGTGGTGCAGCTGCAGGCCATTAGTTATCACACGCGATATCAGTCTTCGTTCCTCAAATGCTTGAATAGCAAGTATCAATAGTGCATCATTGTAAGTTCCTCAAGTCATGGAAATGTTGGATATCAATAATCCTTTAAAGATATCAGTAATTTTAGGTTCCTCCAGTTGCCACAAGATGGAAGATATCCAGCCTTCTTGCGACATCGATGCTAAAGGTTATTTAGATGTACGTATGATATCAATGAGTATACATGACATCAATGCACTAAGTTCCTCCGACAACTAAAGATACCATAGATATCAATTGTACAAACATCAAACACTTAATTCTTCAAATTCTTCCCAAAATGGCAAATATCGATGGTGGCCACAGGCATCAGTATCAGGAGTTCATCAATTTTCTTGTAGATATCAGTTTGCAGTATTACAGATAGATATCAGTAATCGTACACCGATCATTTACATAATCACCCTTATGTCACCATTTTCCATAGATTATCTTTCATTCACAGCACATATAAGAAGATCTTTTTCTTAATTAATTCCAATTTGGGCTTCAAAACAAAGTCTTGGTTATCATACAGTTCAAATCTTGTTTCTCTTTCATATGATATGATTACTGAAACTAGCTGCGATACTGCCGCCTCAACATCTTTTATTAACACATACACATCACCTTCTCTTTTTATTTTTAAGAGTGCATAAATACATTCTTATCAGAGATATTAACACAAGTTGTATTTCAAAATGTGAACTCCATGCACATATTTTCTTATCAGAGTATAATTTCCAGACATCACATAACCAGATTTAAAAATTCCTCATCTCAACAGGTGCTATTTTCCATGCTTCCAAAGGCATCAGATGTCTGCTTATCCTCAAAGTTGAATTCTAGTTGTAATATTAATTTTCTTCTTCCTCCTTTTTAGATTTTTATATTTAAAATAATTCCTCACATTTCTGTATTCTCATTTCATGATGTAGCACTATAGACTCCAAAGGTTCTTACATGGAACAAAGTGCTAGCATAGCACAATCATCAAAACACAGATCTAGGTCTTGCAAAGATCGTTCTAGAGTCATTGCAAAGCCTGTATATCCTTGCAAAGCGTTCCTAAAAGTCATTACAAGGTGTATTTCTCGTGTGCAAAGGTTATGATCTCATCATTACAAGTATAGTAAAACGTTCCTAAATCATTTTGAAGTAAGTTGTGGGTATTGCCTTGGAATTTTAATTGTTTCTCATCATGAGATCACAAAGTCGAAATGGTTTGCGCAGAAGATCAAGAATCAACATAGCACTAAATTAATCAGTTAACAAAGTGCTAACCGAGACTGCTTTGCATGTTTCTTAAGTGGCAAATAAAGTTCCTGTAAACAATCCCAGAAATTTATCAGCTCAATCCCATGCAACTCTAATTATTTTATCTTTATAAGCCTCAGGATACTCGTTTAGTATTTGTTCTGCTAGATTATTCAATGTTCACTGATACATAGATTAGACATTTCATGAAATCTTGCAGTTTATGTATGGCTAAGTTGAATCATTAATTCAATTCTAGTAAAATTGCTACAAGGGTAAAAGCCTATAGAAAGAGCACAGTAATCTGCACAAAGATAGTTTTAGAGTCTATTATTTGGTATTTCGTCCTTTATCTTTTTGGCGTCCTGGTATGCAGCAATAAAAAGGTTCTCTCTTTTAGTAGGAACAGAGGTGGGTCTGCAGGTTCCTCTTTCTTTATTTTCATGATTAGCACTTCTTTGTCGAGTCATTTTTCGCTGTACGTGGGAGTTCTGTCTGCAGAAACCAAACCACTAAAGTCTTCAGTTATCAGGGTGGGGCAAAATATCCCAGGGTCATCCTTCTTTGCAACTCACCACAGCTGTGGTCATAAACCAAATTCCTTTCTTGGTGGTGGCTGCGCTCCAGAACATCTCCTCATTATAGAGCACTTTTCTTGAGCTGTGTGAATATTCACGCATAAAGTCAAATGAAGGTTTGGGGTAGGCGATTCTGTGGCATGGAGATTTACTTGAGCTGTGGCTTCCTTCATCCTGACTGCCAATCTATCAAGTGGACATTCTCATCGGAGTTGTGTCTGTAATCTTTCTAATATCTTGTATGAATTTTGCTTCTCTTTCAGATGGAGGACTTTCAGAAAGTCTATTTTATCATTCTTGATAATACTTCTTCAATTTTCTGTTTGATCTACTTTTCTCATCCATTTAGTTATCTTTTAGTCTCTAGTTTCTCAATTGTTAGTAGATTTGAACCAACATCTTCACTGGCCTCTTCAGGGTGCCCCTCTTTTCTCAACCAAAATGTCTTCTCTTGAAGATCCTTTAATGCAATTTATCAGTCAACCTGAAGTTCATTAATTTCCTTCCTTCAATGTGTAGATAGCCCCATCGTTGCTGCTTATTTTTCTTCTCTTTATTTCTATCTGTATTTTCATTCCCACTTCTCTTTTACTTTTCTTTATCTATTTCAGTGGCATCAGCAGTGCTAATAACTTCTTCTTTTCCTCTAATGCTGACATTTATTTCCCGTATGGCAGTGGCTTTTCATTTGATTCCTGGATTCTAGGTGGGT